>MU183736.1:89854-130682 GCA_016904865.1 Pissodes strobi
ACAAGTAAATCTATAATTTCCTACCTGTAACGTGTACTTCCAAGTTCCTTTTTAATACTACGTTTTTTACATTCATAAGAACACACTACCATTTTTATCACGCAGAAATTCTTTATTTTTAATCACAAAACATGGTAACATCTCTGATAACTGGCACCAAAATATGGTTGTTTCTTGATTGTTCTGTAATTGAATGTCACGCCTGACCTCGCTCTTCATCTCCAAGCATGAACCGGTGCCAACTGTCATGTGGTTGCAAAAATGTATCAGGTACAAGCATATATATCATCATTACCAAAACGTTTTCCGCTTTGTAAAAGTTCAAAAATTCGTCTTCCAATTTCTTCTTGCAAATAAAAATTATCAAACCCTCCACCTTTTGATTTCTTCCCTAGTGAATCTCCATTTTATTTGAGACTCCGGCAAATATACGTTCGATGATTATATATATATTTTTTTTACTCTAAACAAACAAACACTGACTCTGGCCTCATCTAGAAGCTTGTTGGGCAACGTAGAAAAAAAATTTCTTGGTGTAATCACGTCACCAAAATCGCCAAGGCAGGGGCACGAAAGCTAGGAGCACTCTATAGAGCAAAAAAGTTGTATACACCTCATCACCTCTTACGGCTCTATAGATAAGACCATCTCTAGAATACTGTTCATATGTGTGAAGCTCGGCACCCAAACACTTACTGAAGATATTTGACTCCATACAAAGGAGAGCAGTCCGTCCCGTAGAAGACCCCCAAGTTGCCTGCCTTGGATATCGAAGAAAACTGGCGGACCTATCTCTTTACTATCCATATTACTACGGAATAGGTGTTAAAACGAGCTGGCACTTATAATTCCGCCCAGAGTTGTGCCAAACAGAAACACCCGTTAGACACAAGCTGCTCATCAAAATACGATTCAGTTGCGAACACCTAGGATGTCGCTGTTACGGGACTCCTTTATCTGGACGACTGCCTCGCTCTGGAATGGACTTCCGAGTAACGTCTTTCCCGAAAATTACAACCTACAGCGCCTCAAGTCCAACGTCCACCATCTTCTCCGCACACGCACCGCTTGTTGAGTGGTATAGGATGTTCCTTTTGGGTGTGTGCCGAACATAAAAAAAGGATCTACGGATCATGCTAACTTTCCGATGCAAAGGCTTCGGGCATGCGTAATAACAGCTTCAAAAAAAATTTTTTCAAGATTTTTGGCATGCTTTGAGTTAATTTGTGTTAGTTTTTCTTGGTTCCGTCCCTGTAGCAAGCGGAGGGCCATCCCTCATACCTACCTATTTTTGTCTCGCTAATACGCATGCCCGAAGCCTTTGCATCATAAAGTTAACAGGTTCCCTAGGTCATTGTGAAAGACTTTGAGCGTATTCACATGCCTAGATTGTTTTTAAGGGACGCACAATTTATAAAAAATATCTAAAATCAATACATCGTTTGTTAGGAGGATATCGATGCAATATGAATATCGTGAGAGGTGGATCGATATCTAAAGAATATCGTTTCAAATGTATTGATTTGATATTGGTAATTCGATATTAACTTGATTAGATTCGCGTCTGGGAACGCCAATTTAAACCAAAGTTGGTTTTCATGATTTTAGGCATTGCCTTGGGTTAGTTTTGTTTGTTTGCGCGCCCGGATCGAGCGGAGGGCCATGCGTAAAGCGAAATATTAGATGCGCTGCGGCTAAATGCGCAGGTTCTAAGGTTGAAACCGTCATGCGTCAGTAACACGGGTGACACAATATTAAAGTTTAAGTTAAATCAATTTACTAACCGCCCAGGCACCACAAACGAATCAACGATTATAGTTAGAGTTATGACTCGAACTAATCATAATTCGGGGAAAATCCCTAAATACCTCAAACAAGGCCTACAAAAAAGCAAGGAGTTGCTGCGTTGCGAAAACAACAAACCTGGTTATATCTTTGGAACTCATTCCACAAGTCTAGTAGTTAACTTGGATTGATAAAACTTATGGGCACTAAGTGCATTTCTAAACTATCCTAACAGTATGTCCAGAGACAAGAGAGATGCGCGCAACTCAATGGTAATAAATGATCCGAGAGAGAGACATCTGCCTTACCTTCTTTGTATATCCTCAGGGCAGGTGAACGCAGATGGCGCACGAGGCGGACGCCAAATTCAAATTAAGCATCTTTTCTTTTCTTTGTTTATTGCTTAAAAATTTGGAGGTTCAATTAAATAAATACTCTCATATAACTCAAAATTATAATTTATTCGGTTTTGATATATTTCTTTTAAAGACAATACGAATCAATTTCACTAAAATAAATATCATTGTCAAACTGAATGGTCAAATATACTATGAATCTTCCTTACCATTTTTTAAATTTAATATAAACATAAATATTTATTATCATTATTAGTCGTAAAGGCTTTCAATTATTGATTAAGTGGATTTGACAGAAATTTAATTAAATTGCACTAATGCTACTTTCGATTATTATTTCTGAGTAATCTTTATTTAAAAAATTAAAGCAAAGACAATCGAAAGTGGCATACGCTCAACTGAATGACAAATGCAAATGATATAAGGACAAAGACGTTTCAAGTTCACACTTCAACACAATCCATTTCACTATATAACCTAAAATGTCTGTTAAAAAGCACAAATTAAATAATATACACTGTAATCACAAATAAGTCAATAATTTACCTAAACAGCAAAACAAAAAAAAAGCGGCCATTACAAAAATACCAAACGTGGCTCGTCATCGGCACTTGCGGGTAGATTCCAAATATCACTTTCGTTCCTGTGCATATATCACTTTTTGCATGGCCCTCCGCTCGCTACGGGGGCTCAAGAAAAGGAAACTAACCAGGTGCTAACCAAAACTAACCCAAGACATCCCCCAAATTAAGAAAAAACAAAAAAAAATTAAAAAAAGGAATGGGATTTGAACCCAATCCGCCGGATTGAAACCCAACCATCTAGACCCCTCAACCACGACGGCTCTTGCGACAAACTGGTTGGATCGCGAAGATATGGCGCGAGTGCACGCAGGAACGAAAGTGATATTTTGAATCTATTCGCAAATGCCATCGGCAGCATATATATATAAACCGTACAGAGCGTGCGCACAAACAACTTCCTGAACGACAAAGATAGACTTATGCAAAATTGATATTCCCGTCTTTTAGTGTTGACTTCATTTTCCACTCATTGTCCAAATGACGGTTTAGCAGTATATTTCTTTTTAAGTATATGATCGGCAGGCGTCACCGTTCTGGTGCAACGTTGTCAAATTGAAAATTTTTGATTCATGTTATATCTTTAGTTTCTTAATTAAGCGTGAGCAAAAAAAGAACATCAAAATTTATATGCAGGAACTGGAGACAACTTGGCGACCAAGAGGGATGCGATGATTGCACGACTTACGTTCGCCTGCCTAGATGAATGAAAGGAATAACTATAGGAAGCTACCTGAAACAAAAAGAGATTAAAACCCTGGATAAATTTACAGGGCCAGTTACCAGTCTCTCCCTTGTCTAAGATCAAAACAGATACTCATAAACTCAGTGCGAATCATTTATTCCAATTGAAAACACTATAAATTATAAACATCATTCTGTTGATCGGGAACTGGTTTTCTTGGTTAGTCGAGATGCGGACGTTGGTGTTGCCGACAAAACAAAATTGTAATATCGGCTTACCGAAGTATCGATAAATAAAATATCGTTCGTTCACATATCGACGTCCGTGCAGTTTTAAAAATATATAAAGAGTAGGATTATCCTATTATACTACTTCTTTAACATAGTCCTATTCGTATTTAGCATAGTTTTGTCTTAAAAAACGTTTTTAAGCGTTAAAAAGGCGACCTTGAGAGTTTCCAATTAGGGAAAGGAAGGTTCTTTCTTTAAAGTCTCCGGTTTGGAGCCGTCTTTGTCATTTTCCTTAAGAAAGAAAATGATATATTGTCAACTGGAAGTGTTCTTTCTGAACTTCACTGTCTAAATTTCGATAATAAAATCACAATATCAAAAGGAAGGCAAGTTTAACAGCAATAATTATATAAAAAAAGTAAAACTTACATTATTTAGGTTAAAAGGAGATTGATTTAAAGAAATAAAAATTATAATAACTAAATGTAATAAACTCATTTAGATACCTATTACGAAATACGCTAAACATTAATAATTATGTATTTAAGGATAGATTTATGTTTAAGGAATTGGATAATCCTACCCTTATATATCAATTTAATTACATCTGTACATTTATTTTTGTTATAGAGAGTTTCTGATGGTTTAGGAATATCGTCAGCCACTGTGCAAAGAATGCATTCAAATGCAGTTCAGAAAGATGTTGACTTTAAAACCAAGCAAATGCTGCCATTATTTCCTCTCGTAGAGAGCCTCTTCACAAAGTTCATAGTCATACTATAAGGATACGCATATACAATATGTATGAGAAAGGTAATCTGCATTTAATTTTTCATTATTTTGAATAATTTATTCATTATTTCGGTATTGTTGTAGGCGAACATATCACACGGCGTTCACTGCAACCGAATCTGATATATCTTGATGGAGTGCAGATATCTACGACATCGTGCCCTAAGACTTCCTCCCTATCACTGCTAATATAATCCTATTGAGATGGTATGATCAGAATAGAAGCGTTTACTATGATATTTGTATCAGTTCGATACATCATGTCACAAGGAAAGCTGTTTTAAATTTGTGGAATGAAGCACTTCAAAAGGTAAAAATGTAGTACAACTTTTAGATATTGCTATTTTATAAGAGAACTCTGTTTTAGATTACACCAGAAAAATAGAAAAATATGTTCATCACACAAATGCTACAATGGCTGGAACATCAAACTGGTGAGAGGAGTTTGATTACGGGGAGTGACGCCCCCGCCATTCCGAGTTGCCATGAGATATGGCGCATCAAATCCCATCCTCCTCCCCCAGGCTGGAGAACACCAAAGTACAAAGTCTGGAGCTGATCAATGACAGTTTGTGACAAGAAGGGCTGTATTGTATTGGCTGGCAGGAACGTCAAACTGGTGAGAGGAGTTTGATTACGGGGAGTGACGCCCCCGCCATTCCGAGTTGCCACGGGATGTGGCCCATCAAATCCCATCGTCCTCCTCCAGGCTGGAGAACACCAAAGTACAAAGTCTGGAGCTGATCACTGGGGAGTGATCCAACAAACCCCATTTTTACCCCTGTCAAACAAGGGACCGCCAAAGGAATGAGTCTGAGGCCGATGCCTCGAGTGGAGGCGGCCCTAGGTAGTAGATGCATAAGCCTACTCGCATCGTCCGGTGAAAGACCACCCCACCAGAATTGGGAAGCGCTAAGTGGTTTTCCTAAATCACGTTCCGCTTCCGCGCTGGTGGTCTCGGGTTCCACAGTAGGAATATATGGACATGATGGTGCTTCCAGGATCTAAATATTCCGGAAGTAAACTCCCCGGCTATTCGGATCTCCAAGCGCTGGGTGGCCCTGTGAGTCCTTCATTCCGCATTTCACAGACAGTAAAGATACCGAACCAATTTAGAATAGATTTCTGCAACATAAGAGGCCTAAATACAAACATAAATTCGGCACACCAACATCTACAAGCAAATAGACCACACATATTAGCCCTTACAGAAACACAAGTACGTTCTACAACAACAACAGTGAACTACCTCTATCCTGGTTACGACTTACATACCCGATTTAGATATAAGTTCCGAATATGTATTTTTGTCCGAAGCGACCTTTCATGTCACCGCGAGGAAACACTCGAACCGAACGACCTTGACGTCATGTGGCTCAAGTTTACCGCCAAGGGATTAACCAAGTTTATATGTTGTCTCTATCGCCCTGCGAGCGATAGAGCCTACCAAAGCTTTTTCTCAACACTTTTGACTCAATACAGGTCGATCACCCCAGTTCACAAATAATCGTTCTGGGAGACTTCAATGCCCACAACACCAACTGGCTCAAACATCACAACAAGACCGACAACGAAGGTAGAGAAGCTGAAGCATTTGCCATCAGCTGCGGGCTTACTCAACTTGTAGACGAACCAACTCGAATCTCAGAGAGGGGCGAATTCGCCGCCCTCCTGGATCTTTTTCTGACCACCAATCCTGACCAGTACAAGGTTACAGTTGGTCCGCCATTAGGTACCTCCGACCACAAACTTATTACAACGGTTTGTGAATGGCCACCCAAACAGAAGGATCCACCATTGCCTCGCAAAATCTGGCATTACAATTCTGCAAATTGGGACGATCTAAGGCAGTTCTACCTAGATTTTCCTTGGCTCGACGTCTGCTTTGCCACTGACCACCCGTCAGACTGCTGCGAAGAGATCATGCAAGTAATTTCCTCAGGAATGGAAGCATACATCCCAAATTCCATCAAGTTACCATCAAAAGGAAAGCCCTGGTTCGACAAAAGATGCAAAAGAGCTGTAGGAAGGAAACAGCAAGCCTATAAGTACTGGCAGCAAAATCAGACCGCTGAAAATCGCAATTATTTTATCGAAGTGAGAAACGAGTGCAAGCGTGTGGTCGACGAAACTAAGAACAAACACAATCAAAGGATCAGGAATAAACTTTTGCAATGCCCCAGTGGTTTCAGGAATTTCTGGTCGGTAGCAAAGGCAGTAAGTAATAACTTTACAAAAACGTCTCTCCTACCTTTGACGGACGAACGTGGCATCACGGCGACTACAGCCAAGGAAAAAGCAAACATGCTCGCCAAAATGTTTTCATCGCACTCTACCTTAGACGTGCCCCAAGGCAAGACTCTCCCCACTATACCGAACATCAACACTACCATGTCAGAAGTCAAGTTTCCTCACCGTTATATTCGCAAAATCCTTAAAGAACTAGATACGCAAAAGGCATCAGGACCGGACGGAATACCTGCCATCGTGCTAGAGAACTGCGCCAACGAACTAACACCCGTTTTTTCCAGGCTTTTTTCTCTTTCTTACAGAAAAGGGATTTACCTGTTGCAACCTGAGTGCAACCTCTTCCAAAAAAGGCAAGAAAACCACGCCCTCAAACTATCGCCCAATTGCCTTGCTTCCAATAATCTCCAAAGTCATGGAACGTGTAGTCAACCAGCAACTACTCAAGTACCTCGAGAGCAACAGAATAATAAGCGATAATCAATACGGCTTTTGCAAAGAGAGATCGACAGGAGATATATTGGCCTATGTTACTCATATATGGAGTAGGGCAATTGAAAACTACGGAGAGTCTCGAGCGATTGCGTTGGATATTTCAAAGGCATTCGACAGAGTTTGGCATGACGGACTGCTCAACAAACTGCCGTCCTTGGGACTGCCCGCCTCTCTCTGCAGCTGGCTGGCCAGTTTCCTTAAGAACCGATCCCTACACGTTGCAGTCGATGGACACATCTTGTACACATTCACCATCAACGCGGGCGTGCATCAGGGCGCAATACTTTCACCAACTCTGTTCCTCATCTATATTAATGACCTGCTGATCGAAACGAATAATCCTGTTTACAGTTTTGCAGATGACAGTACCCTTGTCTCCCATTTTAGATCAGAAAACCCCTTACCAGCGACTGAGATTCATCACCGCCGACAGGAGCAGATTACAGCAATTAATCAATACCTGGAGAAAGTTCAAACTTGGGGCGACCGAAATTTGGTCCAGTTCAATGCAGCAAAGACCCAAGCAGCAACGTTTACTAAGAGGGCCAATACAGCGGGCCCTGACATCATTATGGCAGGATCGACCATTCCTTCATCCTCGTCAATCGGAATGCTGGGTGTCTCGGTCAACAGCAATATGTCATGGCATGACCATGTTGCTAACATCGCAAAATCAGCCTCCCAGAAGCTTGGTGAGCTATTTCGCAACAAAAAACTCTATACACCGCAGCAGTTGCTCTTGCTGTATAAAGCGTAAATAAGACCGTGCTTAGAATATTGCTCACATATCTGGGGTGTCGCACCAAAGCACACCCTAAAGCTGCTGGATTCCATTCAGAAGAGGGCTGTGCGTCTCGTCGGCGATCCGGAGTTGACCCGGAATCTGGATAGTCTGGAACATCGCAGACATGTGGCCGAGATGTCTCTGTTTTACAGATACTTTCACGGCAGATGTTCCCAGGATTTGGCCCGCATAATCCCGCCCCTGGCAACTCCTCTCAGACAGTCCCGACAGTCGGCAGGAGCGCACCAGTTCGACAAGCGTCTGTAGACCCGATATAATTTTCGATACCGACTCTAGCGCCATCTAGTGCAGATGGCGTTGACTCAAGCGATTGCATTCGCGCTATGTCATCGTGATGCAATCGATTTGCGCATAAGGCGTGGTGGTCCAGAGGACTAGATGGTTAGGTCTGAACTCGGCAGCGGCATATATCGGCGTCGGCGGCTCGGGTTCAAACCCCGTTGTTTTATTTTTATTTTTTTTTAAGGTTAAGTTTCTAAACAGTTTTTTTCTTGATTTTGGGTATGTCTTGGGTTAGTTTGGGTTAGCACCTGGTTAGTTTCCTTTTCTTGAGCCCCCGTAGCGAGCGCAGCGAGCGGAGGGCCATGCGAAAAGTGATATTACGTATTGTAATACGTGCCCGTACGTTGGATGCACTTTTTCCAAAATATGTTGCTTTATTTAACTAAAAACCAGGATATATTTAATAAAAGCCGTATTATAGTCGATATACACTGTGGGCAAAATTAAATTGGAACCCTCTTTAATGCTTAATAACTTTTTTATTTTCAAAGGATTTTTTATCATTTTTGGATATGTTATGGCCCAAGGTATTGGGATTAAAAAGAACTTTGCAAAGACGATCTACTTCAGTGGCGTACAGAAAAGAGAATATTTTTCAAAACCAATGTTTTTCAGGTCGTTGCAAAAATCGGTCAAATGAAATAAAGATGTAAAAATGTGCAAAAAAGATTTGAAAGGGTTCGGAATATTGACCATTAAAAGACCAGGTCAATACAAGCAAAATTAAAATTGATACTTTAATTTTGATAAAACCATGTCTTGTAGGCCAAGTTAAATTGGATCTTTTTTAATGCTTAATGACCTTTTATTTTCAAAGGATTTTTTATCATTTTTTAGTATGTCATGGCCTAAGATATTAGAGTCAAAACGAAATTTGTAAAGCGGGTCTACTTCAGTGGCGTACATTAAAATTTAAAATATTTTTTTTTTATTTTAAAAATTTTAAGTAGATTCGAAATTTCTGTACGCCAATGAAGTAGACCCGCTTTGCAAGGTTTGCTTTGATTCTAATGTCTTAGGCCATAACATATCCAAAAATGATAAAAGATCCTTTGCAAATATAAAGTCACTAAGCATTAAAAAAGGATCCAGTTTAATTTGCTTGATAACTTTTTTATTTTCCGAGGCTTTTTTTTATCATTTTTGGATATGTTATGGTCTAAGGTATTAGTATTAAAAAGAACTTTGCAAAGAGGCTCTACTTCAGTGGCGTACAGAAACGTGGGTATTTTCCAAACCAATGTATTTCAGGTCGTTGCAAAAATCGGCCAAATGAAATAAAGATGTAAAAATTGTCAAAAAAGCGGTTCGGAATATTGATCATTAAAAAACCAGGTCACTACGAACAAAATTAAAATTTATACTTTAATTTTGGTAAAGCCACGAGACATGGCCAAATTAAATTGGATCTTTTTTTAATGCGTAGTGAATTTATTTGCAAAGGTTTTTTTATCATTTTTGGATATGTTAGGGCCTAAGACATTAGAATCAAAGAGAACTTTGCAAAGCGGGTCTACTTCATTGGCGTACAGAAATTTTGAATTTACTTAAAATTTTTAAAATTAAAAAAAAATTAATTTTAATGTACGTCACTGAAGTAGACCCGCTTTACAAATTTCTTTTTGAATCTAATATTTTAGGCCATGACATATCCAAAAATAATAAAAGGTCATTAAGCATTAAAAAAGATCCAATTTAACTAGGCCCACAAGACATGGTTTTTCCAAAATTAAAGTATTAATTTTTATTTTTGTTTGTATTGACCTAATTTTTTAATGGTCAATAGTCCGAACCCTTTCAAATCTTTTTTGCCCATTACTACATCTTTATTTCAATTGGCCGATTTTTGCAACGACCTGAAATACATTGGTTTTGAAAGATACCCCCTTTTCTGTGCGCCACTGAAGTAGACCGTCTTTGCAAAGTTCTTTTTAATCCCAATACCCTAGGCCATAACATATCCAAAAATGATAAAAAAATCCTTTGAAAATAAAAGGTCGTTAAGCATTAAAAAATGATCCAATTTAACTTGGCCTACAAGTCATGGTTTTATCAAAATTAAAGTATCAATTTTAATTTTGTTTGTATTGACTTGATTTTTTAATGGTCAATATTCCGAACCCTTTCAAATCTTTTTTGCCCATTTTTACATTTTTATTTCATTTGGCCGATTTTCGCAACGACCTGAAATACATTGGTTTTAAAAAATACTCCCTTTTCTGCACGCCACTGAAGTAGATCGTCTTTGCAAAGTTTTTTTTAATCCCAATACCTTAGGCCATAACATATCCAAAAATGATGAAAAATCCTTGGAAAATTAAAAAGTTATTAAGCATTAAAGAGGGTTCCAATTTAATTTTGCCCACAGTGTACAGTAGCTTGCATGTGTTTCCGCGAATACATTCACAGAGAATCCCCCTTCTTTGTGAATATATTCCACGCAAGGCCAGCCTATGTAGTATAGGTGGCCTTTGGTATCGAAAATTTGGTCGGGTCGCTAGACTCTTGTCCAGTTCGTCGTACAACTAGAAACACCTAGAACATCGCTTTACCAGAACTCCTTTGTCTGGCGCACTGCATCACTGTGGAACTCACTTCCAGGACATCTGTTTCCCACTAATTACAACCTACAAATGACTTCCGATTCGTCTTCGGTCGAGTGTGCACGTGTCGGGTATCGGCCATTTTGTTCCAGCTTCATATACATATATGTTAGTTTGGGGGCACATGGGGCTTTCAGGGGCTGTGTAGATTCCCCGAATAAGATTCGGACGTCCAGCCGGGGGTTAGGCCCCGTGCATGTACAAGATTTAAATGTGTGTGAATGTCCAGCCGGTGGTGTTCGAACCTTAAAACAAGCCGTGCATGTACAAGTCGGAGGCCCAGGGGTACATACTCGACATACTGGGTCCTCTAAAAATAGTATCTCTATCCATCAGGTGTAACTAATCTGGGATGGGTCGCCCCAGCTCTTACTAAGCCGGATAGAGGTCGTTTCTGGCTGAATTTTCGAAAGAAAAAGGCCAACAGAGAGTTGTACTACTACTACAACCTACAAATATTCAAAAACCGTGTCAATCAACATCTTCGCACACACACCGCTCGTCGAGCGCCATAGGATCTCCCTTTAGTGTGTGTGCCACTGCCATAAAAAAAATAGCAAGGACTGGAAAAAGGAGCAATTGATAGATGCTTTGGATATATTACCGGTCATTATTGACCTTATTTCTTGTGACTCAGACGATGATGAGTATTATTTTAGCGATCAGTAGGAAACAATATAATTTAGTGTGCTCATAAGCACAGAAGATAATATTACCCCTTTCGTAAAACATTGGGGCACTATGATACAAGAACCTTAAATTACAACATTCATTTCCATCGATTGTGTGATATAGTTTTTTATAATGAATGAATTAATGTGTTTTTTATGACTAGTTATATTATAGTGTTTTATTATCTTTTTGTCTTGTCTGTCATTTGTGTCTCCCGATGAGTTTTGTGGCTGGGTGATCGATACATGCCAATAGTATTTTAATATTGTATAAGTTTGTGTAAAGAAAAATATGATTTTCAATTGTTAACGTTAAATTATATATGCCAGACCTTTACTGTTGTATATGAATCATGTTATAGCTTACTTTTGGTTATATAAAATGTTTTGTTTTCCATTTCATAAACATTTGGGAGTTATTTGGAAATAAATTAACATATTGTTTTCGTTTTCTCTCATACTTGAATTTAATTTTATGGTGTCAATCTACTCTACTTTGTTTAAGTTACTTAATGTTAGTTTGGGTTATAACTGAGGTATAACAAGTGTCCTATGTTAAAAATAACGTAAATATTATTAAACGTTTGAAGTAAGGCCGTAATGGTGATATTTACAGCTACATAAACACAATAAGCAAAACCTGTACAAAAACGAAATAAAATTTTACGAACCTAAGCGCTTAAACCGTTGCACAACACAAAACTTACTTACCTACATATATAAAACTAAAGAAAATGTACATGTTTGAGGTATTTCAGATTTATTTACTACAGAACACTGCTATAATGTGAAAAGATTAATTAAATGATGAAAACAACAAAAAACGTAGCTAACCGAGAAATAAAATTGCATTTATAGTCAAATTTAAATATAATATGACAGTTTACTGCAATGGGAAATTTCTGTTTTTATTAATTTATTTACTGCACTTTACAGATGCTTGCAAGTTCACAATCTTATGAGAAATAACAATAAATTGTTAAAGAAAGGTCTAAGTCACATTTCAGTTGCATATCTGATATTAAAAATGTCTTTGTGATTTTCGATACTCTTTAATCGGCCAAGTTTGTTTCACAGTACATTGCTTTTGAATTGAGTTGAATGTTTCTTCAATTAACCACATCTCAATATCGCATGCATAATTGCATATTGTAGTTTCTCATAGCAAAGAGTCCACTGATTCTAAATTTCACAGGTTTTAGATATGTTTGCCTTCTCTTAAGATAACAAGGCTCCTGTATATCTACGAATTGCTGCTGGAAATTTTCATTAGAATATACTATAGTATTTCCGTTTGTATTTGTAATTTAAGTTCCTATTGCAAACCTCAATTTTTATTTTCATCACCTGCAAAGTAGATTGCATAAAATAAAATATTCATATTGGAGACCAAATATCTTACCAGAGTCAAAGAAAGACGCATATCTATCAGTTAGTTTCTTTAAATTGAATTTATGAATCACCAGCATGACATGTTATTTGTTATTGTTTTGGTTTTGAATTCACTAAATTCAACATATACGTTCTTTTATACATATATGAAATTCAGCGACCCATCTAACCTAACTTTCGAGCCGTCCGTTTTAAGTGGATCATGCGCGAATCGTAAGCTATGGCTCCTGGCAAGATTTGTGAACCAATTTAGGACATTCTTCAAAACTAATATGCCGTCACGATTTAAAGGCGCCCGAGTTGGCAACAATGCACAGTTATTTCCCATAAGAAAAACATTGCCATAAGGCGCAACGCTAACTTTTGAGCGTGAATTGAACTATAGCTGTTTTATCCCGCAATTCCCATATCTGTGAACACCTGGACACAAGTCCAGAGCGATCAGGTTCTTACCTAACCTGGATGAACGTATGCACAGGTATACGGCTTTCGGGGGTTAGAGAGTATAGAGAGAGTCGAATTTGTGAAGTATCAGAACTTCCAGTAAAGGGATATAGTTTCTGGGGAATTTTAAAAAGTAGTGAAAGTGCCGTAGCAATTTGTGATAAACTGAAACTAGAAATGCTTACCTTATAAATATCAAAAGGAATACCTAAATAAAAGACAACTCCGCTCACATAAACTTTATTAATAAAATAGTGACGCCGCTTGCTAGAAAAACTTTGAACTAAGCCTCCCTCGAGAAGACATGCATTTCATATTAATTGGGTATAGTGTAAACCCTTAATTCATCTATAATCTTAAACACGCCTTTATTAGTATACAGTCTAACTGTTGTTAAGTCTGTTTGTAAATAAACTTGTTATTGTTTTTATAGATGTCTCCTTCATTATCTCTTCTCAACTTGACGTAGTGCGTTCCTAAAACTGAGCTACTCTCCTACACGCTAAGTAAGGCGTGGTGTCACAGATAAAAAAAATACAAATCATGACAATATTATTAAAAGCAGATGCAGTACCAAGAGTTTTTGCCGAGAAAGTTTCATTTGCAAAATGATTATTGCCTAACGTTGCTGTGCCTTCAATCAAAACTGAAGTTTTGTTTTTAGGAGGTCGATATCATGGATGTTAAAAGTACACCTTACCTTCTGTTCAAAAACCATTTTTGAACACGTCTTCAAATCTAACGATTTAATTTTTGTACAGTTTAACATTGCACGCCACTGTCCTCGCATTCCAAACAATTTAAAACCTTGGCGATACTACAAACGCCATCTCTTGTTTACCACGTTTATCCACTGCGCTAGACAGTCTAGAAAGCTAAAAGTTAAGTGTCCTCAAAAGGCCTCCGACCAATCATAGCGCTTCGCGCTTTATCCGGGCTGTATTTCTAGCGCCATCTGTTGTAAACCACCTTTACTCATTTGGAGCCTGCCGCGCATCCTAAACTCATCTGACCAATCATAGCGTTTCCCGCTATACCCCGGCGACCGAGTCGACCAACCACAGCGCATCCTACAGGATGGCCAGTTCACCCTAACTAAAATTCCCTAAAATTCACATCTTTAATATTCGAATTTCATGCAAACTAATCAGCAGATTTCAACCGGATTTGTATTAAAATTCATAATATTAATTTAGACAATCGGTCATGTTAAGTTTTTACACAATATCTCTGTATTTACATTATTGCCCTTTACATGCCCGAAGCGGTGCATCTTCTCCCACCAGAAGGGGCGTTAACAACTTCTTCAAGTTGCTCTAGTTCTCACGTTCTAGAATTCAGTATTGAGTAAAAAGTAGTCTCTTTAACGTCGACCATGTAAGTCGCTAAGTCGCAAAAAGCGCACCCCCGTTTCTAGCCGGCTGGCGCGAGGCGCCATGCCGGCAAGTTTTCACGTTTTGAGACCTCATAATCTATCTAGTTCATTACTCAAGTGATATAGTGATATCCTGGCATAATCATCGTCACATCAAGCCTGCAATAAGGTATTTATTGGCAAACTTAATGCCATTATTCCCCGCCGAGCAATGGCGTCCCAATTGGTCTTATCCATGGGAGTTGTACAATCGAGCCCTGTCTCGAACCACACCGCACTCAATAGAGCCTAGTCTCTAAATCTCAAGTAAGTAAACGAACATGTTTACAATCACATTCCCACTAAGCCTACAAAAAGGCATTTTTTCGGCATCTACTGCCATTATGGAGACCCACTGATCTCTAGTACTAAACCTACAAAAAGGTATATTTCGGCATCTACTGCCATTTTGGAGACCCACTGATCTCTAACTCTCAAAGGCTGTGCCATTCGCTGCACAGTCCCTAATGGTATTTTCTATTGGATTTTCAACATTCTGTATTAGCAGTATACCACTGGATTGCTATACTCTTTGCCTTATTCTAATATAAGGATTACTCTGCACTGCAATGCTTTATTCTCATATAAGAATTAAACGGCACTAGTCTGCCAACATACTCAAGCTATCACAATGCTACATCCCATACGCGGATTTAAGCTTACCTATGCTACCTGCATAGTATACTTACTAATCATTCATGCGTGCACCAATAAGCCTCATTCACAAGGCATTCATGTCATGCCAATATGCACTAACTGCATACCAGTCAAACCACTACAATCCAGTCATTCCTATTTGCAAGAAATTGAACTACATTGTACATAGAAGCTAGCAATAATAGGCCTAGCAAGTGTTTGTCAAAGTGACTTTTCCCCAGTGTTAGAAGATAACCTCCTGAACATTGAACGTTTCTCGTCAATGGTGTTCATAGTGTACATATTAGCTTATAGGTGGACTCTAAGGTAATATTAATCCTGTTATTATCGCTTGTATATTGTTGTATTTTATATCAAGGCTAAATCAGCTAACATAGTTGATAAGTAGCTGTTCCGCAGGAACTCATAACAGACATTTAACTGTACATAGCTTCAAGGTTATGTTTATAACCATATTTTAGCATAGTATTACAACTGTTTACGCAATGCTTTAGTTTTTAAGAGTATTATTTATGTCATATTTTTCAAGGTCGAAATTTGTCTCGACTGATATTTTTCACATCATAGCACTGACTACATACAATTATTCAGTGTTTATATTTTGTGTATTTATGAGCTTCTAGTTATTTTCAAGTAAAGTAACTTATTAAAATATTCATATAATGCTAAAGCTTTTTGTTTTATTTACAAAATGACTTTAGAACTAGCCCTATGGTAAATTTCAGTGCCTAAGAGCACACCTCTTTTTGTTCAGAAAATCGACCAACATCGACTCTGAAACACTCTACTTCTACATCGTCATATGTGCAATTGTTCATGGATCAAGGAACTCAAATAGGTTCAGATATCATGCAGGGCTACAATCACAGGTTATGATGTTTCACCTGATAACTACAGCTTTACGGAAAAGGGCGAAAACTCTTGGACAGAAACTAAGAAGGAGAGGTTTAAAGATTTCTGCCCTAAAGAGTTTTATTGAGGCATACGCCACACACCCACAATGAAAACAATAAGCGTAACCAAGTCAGTATCGACATAAAAAATATTGGATATATGTAGTTTAATCTTCGATACTATCCGATATTTAAATGTACCAAGTTACACATCACTAAAATTCACTAAATAAAAACAAAATATACGAAATTGGCAATTGCTTGTCACCTGACAACTTATAAAATTCGCATTTTTGGACCCTATACTACTGTCCTTTTCGGATAACCGGTTGAAAAGGGTAAACCAGTAATCCAAGATAAGTAATTTCCGGGTTGCATTATTTGTTTTAAATCGTAACCGTTTTTTTTTTAAATAATTTGTCGCGAAGTACAGTGAGAAGTAGTCCAAATTGCGATAAAGCGCTCAATCTGGCAACACTGGATACACAATACATCGAAGAAGGCCAGTTGGACATTCTAATTCTAGTCGTCCACCGTGACAATCAACGTTATACGCGCGCTAAAATAATCAATACTTTTACTGAACTCTTCAATGCTATTCTTATGGCAAAACCAATTGACTACATTTGATGTCGTCACTGCAATTTTAATATTAGCCAGTAAGTCTACTTAAACCCCATGGGTTGAAGTAGGAATGATGCCTAGAATCGAAAATGGTTATCGATATTAATTTTTATATTTAAAGAAACATTGATTTTACACATTTTGATGAAAAATATTATAGACATTTTTAACGCAAAAACTGGAGAATACTGGCATTTTGGCAACGCTCTGGGCCATCAGGATATAGTGTTTGCCATCAATGTGATGCGCGCACAACTCTGAAGCCCTGTGATGTGGTTCCGGGAACGTCTTGTGGTCGCTTTTACATCGTATTTATGAATGAAATTCTCAGTCTATTTTTTTTTCAATAGTCAAAGGTAAGGCCCATAAGAATAAACAGGCCATTAAATAATAATAGATTTTTAAATTATTTATTAAAGAAATCATAAAGTAAACAATGTCATTCCTACTTTAAGGAGCCTTTAACTAACCAAAAAGGATGCAAAATATGATGAATTATTTATTCTTTTTTTCTATTCTGAAGTCGTCTGCCTTGTCACTTTTTATCACAAATATGACACTGATAAGTTCATATTCCGGAAAATAGATTACATATATACGTAATGATATGTAAAAATCATCACACATCACACACGCTTTTGCATAAGCCATAAGCATAACGTTTTTTCTTATGCGAGTTCTATAACAGACACATTTGCATGGTAAAATATTCCAACCAACCACAAAAGAACGTTTTTCTTTCAACATTTCACGTTTTCGTTTTGAACGCAGTGACTTGCTGATTGGTAAAAGTAAAAAAAAATAAAGTAAATAGAGAAAAAAAAATAGATTGGACTGACATTTGTCAGGTGAAGAACATTTATCACATGACTGCTATAATCAATTTAATTGGGCATGCCTTTTCCGAGCCGGCACTGATACAAGTGTCACACACTCCCTTAAACTAAATCCTGTCCTAAAAGGATCAAATTCAAAACCAGATAAATTATTTTTGTGACCACTAATACGAACTGATCGTATTATTACGGTCGGATATTTTATTTATAGCAAGAACAAACCCATGTTTAACATATTATTATATAAAAAAAAGTTATTGCAAGAAGATATCAACAATCCTCTTCAAAGCGTAACGATCCTAATACTAAACTGTTAGCCGATTGAAACGAGAAATTCGGATTTAGCGCAGTCATTTGTAATTCAGTCGGCGAACCGAAACACATTTGTACGAAATTGGAATCGGGAAAATTGCTTCTCGTTTCAATTGACTATAAGTTTTGATATAATTAACGATAAACCTATTTGTATAGAATATAAAAATAATAGTATATCACTTTTTTTCTTATGAATATAAAGGTTGTAGGGTAGAAGGGTATGCCTGTGGACATTTTTGCTGGGACATTAGGAAACATGAAATAAATATTTCTCATTGTAAAAAAATAGATACAAAAATGAGACTCGCTCTAAGCAACCTATGGCACATTTTCTACCATTTTTCTTGGTTATTATCAAAGATAAAAGCATTAAACCTGGTATGTTTCAAAACAGTAACAAAGATCTGCGTAAAAATTAAAAAATACACAGGACACCGTAGTTAAAAATCAAAACATGATTTCAATTGTGTTATATTTGATCACTCAAATTGCCATTTTAATATGTCGATAGCAAAGCATTTAAAATTGATATATTTTCCTATTTTTATCAAAGATAGAGATATATGAAATATGGTATGTTATTGGAGTTGAAAATCAGTAATAAAAGATCCACAGGGTATGCCTTAAGGTCGTATCCATATTAAAGGACGTGATGCTACTAGCGATTCTAAGAAGAAAATTTCATGGCATCATTTGGAACCATTATCTACTGATTGTGATCAAGGTAATTATTATCTGGTGGTTTGTTTCGTTACTGCTTATTTACTTTGTATGGATTCTTAATATACCTTGTTATACTGTGTGACATTGAAAATGCAAAATTATTGAAAAGTATCTTAAAAGGGACCTCGGGTCATAATTGACATATTAATGTAAAGTGTTAGTAAACTGCTTGCAAACTTTGATCGTTGGATAAACTGCAGTTACCCTTTTATTTACAAGGAACATAATATGCGAATATTTTCATGTGTATTTAATGGGTGTTGCATATTCAATAACACCATAGTATATTTCATAATATTATTACATTCAATTTGATGATTGATTTGAAAACTTCTGGAAAAATAGGTCTGGTTTTAATGTTTTAAGAAAGTTAGGCACTTAATTTTATTGTTGATTGCTTAAAAAAATTGTTAGATGTGAGATGACAATGGTTACAGTTACCATTATTTCGAATCACCGAGTTTATTATTCAAAACTTGATTTATAAAATTATACAATCAAAAATAAGTGCCAGCAAATATTCAAATTGCTTGAATGATGGACTGGAAATATTGCACGTTTCCGCAAAAAAAAGCAATTTAGTAAGTCCTATAATAGAAGAGGAATGTGCAATTACCTTTTTTGATCATGATTATATTCAAACTCTATGGACTCTTACACCATATGTGGAAAATGTAGTTAAGTACATCGCCGGTTTTCTTGTGAGAAAAATTTGATAACAAAAAAGTATGTGCAAGGTTTGTTCAGATTTGTTAATAAATAAATCAGATCTAATTGTTCCACTTATGATAAGAATTAAAAATAGGCACACATACCTGATTCCCTCTGATGAAGCATAAAGAATTTGTTTAATCGCGGAAAGAATTTTTAGGCAAAATTTAACAACATTGTTTTCTACACAGAATATGAAACAAATTTTATTGTTAAAAGTATTAAGGGCAGTTGAAAACCCTTTTGACTGTGATGAATATACATGTTTTGTCTCAAGATGCTTTAGATAATCATAAAAAGTAATTAACGAAATTGATAATTAAAATATTTTTTTAAAATCGACTTTTCCATGAAGGAAAGACAAGCTCGGAAAAAACTGGAAATATAAGGTAAAAATATACCAAGTTAATTTTATTTAAAATCAATAAAAAGATGAATGTTCGTATAATAATTTTTAATTTTTAGAACATTTTTTTTATAAATGTACAGGGAAAGTCAAAAAATCGCCTTGTCTAGACCTCGTTGGACAACCCTGTACATTTCTTGACACAATCGAGTTGTATTAAATGTGTTATTTAGGCTTTGGATTTCATCTATTCTAAATTTCAATAAGATTGGTTCAGGGCAAAAATGCCTAACAAACTATATAAATTCGTAATTTTCATCATCATCAGGTATAGGTAGGTATTTTCAAAGTCATAAATAAAATCATAAGATCCGTCTCGGGCTAGATGCATTCTTAAATTCAAATTTTATCAAAGTGTCGCGCCTAACCATGTTCTGAACACCAACCAATCGGAAATATTTCTATTAAAGCATGCGCATAAACAGTATTGTCGCTCTCAAAGGAGATTTATGCGGCAGTCGATATTCGTATCCTTCAGTCAATGCATCAAGTATTAAAAGGAACCGTGGGTATATCTTTGTTTACGTATATCCTGGAAAGGCCAATTGGCGCACATTCTTATTGCGTCCACTTGTCGGTATCCCTTTGATCTGTGATTTAAACCGCGTGTCGCGTTTGTTTTGACTAGAGTTTTGATTGAAATTTTGCGTTTGGAGAAATAATATAGTGAGGATGCTGGCGCGTTTCTTTCAATTAAACTTAGTTAAGCATTAGTTCTATAGAAAATTTTGTGGATAAGTGAATGTGTTCTATGATAAACTAAGCAGATCATTTCGAATGCTTTGAATAGTTTTATTCTTGTTTAGTGTTTAATAGAAATTTACGGCAAATTATTTTGTTAAAATTAATTCAGTGGCATATATTTTAAAATTATGAGGTCAAGTAGGCCTACTTCTGATTTAGTTATAAAAAAAAATTGTACTGGAAAAACAAGGGAATTTAATAGATATTTCAAACGTGAAAACGCATATGACAAGTTTTCGCACGCAAGTCCAATTTTGCACTTTAGCGGGACAAAAACCACAAATTTAAAATGCATTTCATGAATTTATTTTATGCCATATAAAAAGCCAACACATCAAGCTGCCTGGAAAAAAGTAATTGAATTCAAAATTATCAGTTGCTATGGAAGCGAACGTCTTCAAAATGACACACATTTGTTGTTAATTTGTACAGACGAGATGTTTACCATATATAAAGTTCTTATTAATAACCGATCATCCACGACAAAAAAAGGCAGTTTTTGGATAAAAAGTAAGTTCAAGGAATATAGTTTATTTTGGTATATTTTACTTTATTTAATATTGCCATTTTAGTGATTTTAAGACAGATTTTTGTGATATTAAAATTAATGAATATTCAAAATAGATGTTGATAAAGAAAAAAAGTCTTACTAAAAGTGTATAGTTACTGAAATTACTTGGGATTTTTGCTCAAATTTGCTCCTTTTTTAAAAAACGTTTTGTTACAACCATATGTATGTACCGTACCTTATGCCGATTTTTCCAAAAATAAATTAAATATATATTTTGACCAGGTAAAACCAAATAAAGGTTTAACAATTTTAAATCCGTATCACGTGACTGTTGGATTACATATGATATGGGGGTTTAATGGTTATTGAGCATGTTCAGAAAGTCAAAATCAGCAAAAACGTTTTCATTAATCAGCATTAACGCTTATGTAAGCATAAGTCCAGCAATGCGTTGATTCGGAGATACAAGGTGGTGCAAAAAATAATATTTTTAATCTTTGTTAATAACTTTGACCAAGCCTAATATTTATGCACAAAATTTGGTACTTGAGGGTTTCTTGGAGTGAGAAATCATTATTTGATATTCGTTTTTATGCAGTACCTAGAGCTTTACGTACACTTTTTTTTTTATTTTTATGAAAAAGGTTATGAAAAATTAAAATTAATTAAGCATGTACGTATAGCATCCTCTAGGTGTCTGCATAGAAATTAATCATCAACCAACAAAATCATGATTTCCCGCGTCAAAAAAGCCCCAGTTACTGAATTTCGTGCAAAAATGTTGCAATTTAAAACAATGTTTACGGAAATTGAATATAATATTTCATTTTTAACTGTCAACACCCTGTATCTCCAAAACGAATCGTTCCTGCCCCCATGTCTGTGTAAACTTTTATGCTTATTTTTAAAGTTTGGACATGCTGCTGTAAATATGATTATTGTTAAAATATCAGCCTTACTATTTAAAAGAAAACTTAGCAAACATCCAAGATTGCACATTTACTAATTTATTATTTTTGTAATTACTATCAAATTCCAAATATAATCAAAGCTTAATTTAAGTATATTTAAAAGCAATTTTGTTCAAAGTCAGGTTAGAAAGTTTATTTAGTTTTTCCTCTTCTCCGTTATAGTAGATACACTACAGTCAATTATTTTCATCTTTTTCCTCTAGAGATGGAGCGCATAAATAGAATTATTAAAATATCAAGAATTTAGTTACATAACTTAATCAAAAATAACGTGGTCTCCAAAGACAATTTGGTCCAATATATGGTAAATAACAATTACACAAATTTCTCAAAATATGATCAAGATAAAATAAAAGCTTCACTTCTTAAATTTATTTCCAAATATAAAGCCAAATGGACGTCAAGCTGCAGAATCTTAAATCGCTTTGAAAATGCTAATGAAAACTGGCTTCAGGACGATATAAAAATTACGATAAGTGAAACGAGAAGAATTCCTGGAAGACCTAAAAAAATCTTTGAAAATGCTAGCTGCAAAACAAAATTAAGAACCATCGCTCCATTATTAGAAAGCAGAAGCTCTTCGGAACTTTCATTTGCAGCTGGAATTTCTCTCTATACCTCAGGAAAGAGAAACGCTGCTGAAATTATACCGGAGGTATCACAAACAACTCCTAAAAGGGGCAATAAAATAAAGAAGGCTTTTAAAACTCCTAGTCCCAACCCATTACCTTATTCTGCCGAGCAAGGTCTAGCTCTATATGTGAATGCGAAAATGACTAAACATAGTTATAAAGAAATTAGAAAAAGTGCCATAAATCAGCACACTAACACAAAAAAGAACTGCTATCCCCCAAACGAAAAAAATTTGATTACCGAAATATCCGCTGAGATTGAGTTGCAAGGTCTTTTAGACCACACAATTAGTAGACTGCCTTTATCTCTAAAAGATGTTTTAAGTACATTGACAGGTAACGAGCAACTTACACTTATTGCTAAAAGGGGGTGCGATGGATCCAGCAACCAAATTGAATACAAGCAAGTATTTTCGCAAGAATTTTTGAATTGCAGTGATTCAGATTTGTTTGCTGTGTGCTTCGTACCACTTCAGCTATTAGCTGAATCTGAAAACTTTGACCAGAAAAAAATATTATGGCAAAATCCCGTGCCTTGTTCTACCCGTTTTTGTAGGCCAATAAAACTCCTTATGTAGAAACAAACACAAGAGCTTACCAAAGCTGAAAGTCAAATAGCCATTTTACAAGACACGATTATTTTGAGCAATATTCGGGTACACACTAAATTATGTTTAACAATGGTGGACGGAAAAGTATGTAGTTCACTTACTGATATTTCGGTGCAAAAATTTTTAATTTGTTTGGCAACTCCTAAAGAAATGGATAATAAGGAAAAAATATCACAAAAGACAATTAACTTGGAAAATTGTGCTTTTGGACTTTCAATATTACATGCCTATTATATTCGTTGTTTCGAATGTCTGCTTCATATCTCATATAGATTGGAAATAAAAAAAATGGCAGGCAAGATCTATAGAAGAGAAAGAGAGCTGTAAACGAAGAAAAGAAGAGATCATCACAAAATTTAGACAGCAAATGGGTTTATTGGTCGACAAACCGAAACAAAGCAACACAGCCAGGAAATTTTTTAAAAATTCAGAACTTTCCGCACAAATAACCGGGATCGACAAAAATCTGATTGATAAGTTTTCCACCATTTTAAATGCAATGTCATCCGGTTTGCCAATTGACAGTAATAGATTTAAAAAGTATACTGAAAATGTTTTTTCTTTATACGTAGAATTATATCCCTGGTATAATATGCCAGCAAATGTACAGGGTGGCTCGAATTCGTGTCTATGTATGGGGAACTCGAAAACCGTAAGATACAGTGTCGGTCAAATTAAGGCAAAATTGCGCATTTAAGTGTCTAACAATATGCCGTTTAGAAAGTTTTACAATTCTGAGCATTTACGGAGATATCCGGAAAAAACCGAAATTTTTAAAAATCGTTTTATTTTTTCCTGGGGTTATTTAAAAACGGATTTTAAATCTAATTGCACTTTTGCATTGCCACTTTTTCCGCTCTATCCAATGATGATATCCAGTTTGAAATCCGACGTTTCGTCTTCAAGGGAGCACTATCACCTTTCTTTTTTTAAATACGAACTTTAATTTTTTTTTATCGTTTTTCAGATGGTTTTTGGCGTTATTAATATGAGCATGTGTTTTTCTTTTTTTTTATTTCTTATTTTTTAATTTTTATTATTTTTTTATTATTTTTATTTTATATATTTTGCTTTGGCGTGATTTTAAATAATTTAAGGTAAGTACTTTTGAAATTTTCATATTGTATAAAAATATTTTATTTGTTTTTTGCATTAAGTGGAAAATTGGAGCCCGTATTAAAAATTAAAAATAGTAAAATAATTTTTTACGAGAATATGGCCATGAACTATCACTCAAACAAGTTGCTTAATGCATTTTATTTATAAGCAAAATTCCAATAGGTGTTTTTCCATCAAAGTTCCTATAATATCACGTAGTATGATTAAAAATTTTTGATGTTCTCTATTACATAAATTTTTTAATTGGTTAAATGTTGGGAATATTTTATCATTGCAGTACGCAACTTGTTTGAGTAATAGTTGATGGCCATATTCTCGTAAGAAATAATTTTACTATTTTTTATTTTTTATACGCTCCAATTTTCCACGTAATACAAAAAACAAAATAAAATATTTTTATAGAATATAAAAATTTTAAAAGTACCTACCTTAAATTATTTAAAATTACGCCAAAGCAAAATATATAATCAAAAAAATAATAAAAAAAATTAAGAAAAAAAATTAAAAAAAAATAAAAACACATAGTCATATTAATAACGCCAATACCATCTGAAAAACGTATTTAAAAAAAGAAAGGTGGTGATGATCCCTTAAAGACAAAACGTCGGATTTCAAACTGGATACCATCATTAGATAGAGTTGAAAAAGTGGCAATGCAAAAGTACAATTCAATTTGAAAACCGTTTTTAAATAAGCCCAGGAAAAAAATAAAACGCATTTTCAAAATTTCGGTTTTTTCCGGATATCTCCGGAAATACTCGCAATTTTAAAACTTTCTAAACGGCATATTGCTAGGCACCTAAATGCGCAATTTTGCCTTAATTTGACCGACACTGTATCTCTTACGGTTTTCGAGTTCCCCATACATAGACAGGAATTCGAGCCACCCTGTACATAAGATACTTGTACATGGTGCGCTTATTATTGAAAATGCTTTACTGCCCATAGGACAGTTTTCTGAAGAAGCTCAGAAAGCCCGAAATAAGGATTTTAGAAATTTTCGCCAACATAATTCACGAAAATTTTCTAGAGTCGCTACAAACGAACATCTGATTCATATGCTTTTAATAACATCTGATCCGTTAATATCACAGCTTAATCCAATTTATAGAAAAAAATATATATTTATCTCATGATGTTCTTGATCTTCTAAAACGACCTGACATTGATATTAATTTAAATCAGCCAAACGAAAATAGTGATTCACAATCTGACTCATCTGCTTCTTCAGAAAATTGTCTCTCAGATAGCAGGCAGAACGACGACAAAGTATAGTTTAGTAATTTGTGCAACCAGTTGGAAAATATAATTTTCCATAACTCACTTTAGTTTGCAGAACTTGCTTCGCTTATTGCGCAGAAATCAGCTCGTTACAAAAAATAGTGTTTCCTAACATATTTCACAAAATATTTTTTATAATTTTGATATGGAATTGTTTAATTCAAGTTAAATATATACAGATTGTCCCTCCTATTTATTATTTCTAAATCGCAAGTTGAGCTCGGAGTTGGTTATTTCTTATTTTATTAGTATGAAAGCAAGTATTGTTTGGTCTCCTAAACTTATGGTTATGGTGATATTTACTTTTTATGAAATTTTGCGAAATATTTTTGACTGGTTATAAAAAGTAAGATAAGACCAACGAGTTTTGAAAAATGTCCCCTTAAATGTCAAAAATTAGGAAGAGATACTAAATACTTAACAACATAAATATTAAATAAAAAAGGTTAAGTCGCAATGTATTGTAAAGAGAAAACGCACAAGAGAAAGGAAGATGCGTGCCCTTCATACGAACCTAAATAAAATATGTATTATTTTTTTACCGAAATCTTGATTTCTGACAAGAAAGTCATTTTTTATACGTATATGAAGGACGCACGTCTTTCTTTCCTTCTGAGAATTTTGTCTTAACATATTTACCATATATTCCATTTTACGAAAGATGACGGATCACGGGAGAAACACAATTCTTACGAATTAAATATTGTGCGTATGTTTACGATAACACTGATGAGTGATAAGGCTGCACAGTGATAATACTAGCCTTATCACAAACACACGATATACTCATATTCGGTTCAGTTTACGTTTACCGTTTTTCGGATTTGTGTAATTAATAATCAAGCGGGGAAGGATGGAACGCTTTTAGTTGCCTTCTACCTCTACGCCCTTCCACTTTATGGACCCAGAGCCGCCACTGTTGTAAGTAACATCCATCAGAGTATATGGCTATTTCCGAAGCTGGTAAAGTGGCTATCCACTTTCGTAATTTGTTGGAAGGAATGACAATCAAGGAGCTATAAAGCTTATCTTAAATCCTGTCTTTCACAAACGTACAAAACTTATAAGAATTCAGTGTCATTTTATAAGAAACTTAGCAGCTGATTGAGATTAGTGATAGAAAACATGCCTGTCGACATCTGCAACCAAACCTTTAAAGCTAAATAAAGATTTAAAATTTGTTAAAAAATAGGCTCATTTAAAAAAACAATCAAATTGCTATTATCTATCCAAAAAACTTCATAAAAATAAGCCATATTCAAAATTTTAAATCAATCTGTTAAGCGGTTCTTGAAATATAGAGGATTCGAGGCGCGTCTCGATCGGGGATGTGACGTAATAAAATAGGATCACGTTCTGTTGCTAGGCCGCGACCCGCGCCACGAGAATGCTGCCGTTTCTGTCACTGTCATAGATAAATATACGTCCCAACGCGACCTTCATATCTTATGACGTCACACCTGACTTCTGAGAAAAATCTGATTTTTGGTATATCAACTTAATATATCAAGGTGTTTTGAATAAAATTATTTTTGAAAAATTGAAAATGAGCCTATTAGAATTAGCAATATTTTGAACTGGTGAGGGTGGTATTATTAGTTCACACAATACCTAGTATTGGTACATGTGGCGCCATCTCTATTTTTCTTTAGTTATCTTAAAATAAACATCAGTTTTATGAAAAATACCTTGATAAAGACTGCATTTTTTCATGTTGTCGTGTTCCTGGCTGATCCACAATAATATAGCGAAAATTAGTACAAACTCGATTTTCATTCGTTTAAATTACAAGATTTCTGAGATCACGGTTCGTTTGAGCATCCCGTACTTTGCATTACATTTTGCTAATAATCACATTTTCTCAAATATGAACAATGAATATGAATGTTTGCTTTTCAAATCGCTAGTAGAATCACCTCCTTCAATATTGGCACGACCCTTAGGAACACATTGTATATGAAAATTATCAAATATGCATTTAAAAATCAAAACTTAATAAGAGAAGTTTCTTAACATTTCCTAAAATCTATATAAGTATTCCCGATAAAGATAAGAACTCCTCAAAAAAAAAATGTCCACCTTGACAATTTTTGGCACAATAATTGAACTTTACGTTCCGCGTGTCAAATTTTTCAACCAGCGAAGAACCTTTCGATTCCTTCCGACGGATCGAATTTGATTTCTACATTACCCAGTTCTTGTTTGGCCTTTTCCGCCCTATCGCGTACTCGTGCGAGATCAATTTGAGCGTCATTGGTAAATAACGGGCATCTGGAAACAAAAAAATTAAGCTATTATATCATGGAGTCAAGTAACAATACCTTAACTATACCTGATGTCTCAGTATGAACTAATATTTACGTAGGGGCCAACACTATAAGTACTGATGCGGAATATATTTATTTATGGTAATAGGAAATTCATTTATAATATAACCTGATTTCTTGGTGTCTGCGTCAGGTCTTTGACTTGATTTGAATAGTGTCAGACATAAGCTTAAGCCTATGCTTAAAGCATTCTATTGCTACAGTCGTTCCAGGAAAAATAACTTTTACTGGCCTCAGTCTTAGCACTGTACGACCAACCCTAAGCACTTTAAAGTCATTTGTAGAAAGCACTTTAGCAGCACATACAGACCAACAAGAGTCCATTGTGCCCCCAAACCATTTGCTTTGTACAATGTGTAACTTTTCTTTTAGACAATAAATCTCTTTTTGACTTTTTTTGAGCTCCACAATATGGTTCCTGTTATGATCTATTCGTTCATCGATAACATTAGACTGGGACGGATCAAACCGGGATCATTAGTTTCAGTAGGGATTTCATTTAATTTTAAATTAATGCATTTTTCCAAAATTTATATTTTAAAATTGGAGGAAAGTGAAAAGTGTCAGACCAGGATCAAATTCTGGGGTTTCCTTACAAAAAAAAAAGAGAAAACCCAGCCAGACAAATGTGAGGTTCTACTAAATAACCTCACTTTTGTCAGTGATTACAGCTAAGCAACTCAATCGAAAATATACAATCAACGAATCAATTCACAACGACTTCAGAACTGCCATTCCATTGGATCGCTCCGAAGAAATTTAAGTGTTGAATTTTGAAAAATAGAAAACTCGGAAACTTACCCTGTGTCCTTGAAATGATCGTAACCAGTAATTGGTTGTGAGCAAAGATAACACATGTAGGCGCCGCAGCTGCAGACCATCTTGTTGCAACCG
Source organism: Pissodes strobi (assembly GCA_016904865.1). Lineage (NCBI taxonomy): Eukaryota > Metazoa > Arthropoda > Insecta > Coleoptera > Curculionidae > Pissodes > Pissodes strobi. Next base: position 118,892 of record MU183736.1, read on the forward strand.
CTGGATTTTATAAATTTCTTGTTGCACTTGTAACAAGTTCTAAAATAATAATAATGATTGTCTGATCATTTACATACATAAAGAGTGGAATAATACATTAACAATTAAATTAATTTATTTTTTAATTTACTATAAAAAAAAATAGAATGTTAAATTACATGCGCAATACAGTAATCTAACATCGGACAACATAAACAAATATATAGTGCAATATACAAATAAGATGTAACAGTAATAGGTACTAAAAACTTTTTTATAAAAAAACCAACTCTCAGAATCAGTGCATTATTTTGTTAAGTCTCGATTTAAAGCTAATCTATAAAATCAGTATTAGTACCAGTGAGTTGACGATGAGAGGGCGATCTAAGTTACTTTAAATAAGAGCATTCAGAAGCACAGTGCCATCTTTTAAGAAACATCCGTTTATTGATCTTAAACTATATAAGGTTTTCTAAAAAAAACTTATATTCTTTGTAACGCAATATTAGCTTATTCCGCTCCACTAAATTCAGTTCAATTACGAATGATTTTCGATGTTTGGAAGTTGAGTTGCCAGTGACATCTATTCGCGAATGGGTATATTTCGTGCACGTACTTATTTAAGAAGCACAGGGATGCTATTTTATACCTACAATTTGTCGATTTGTTTCACTGTAGATTACTATATTTAGTAGTGACATCTATTCGGGAATGGGCTTATCTCATATGGTTGGTAATTGGAGAGCGTAGTACGCTATTTAATACCTACAATTTATGCATTTAATTTACTACAGATTACTATACTTAGTATATATTGGGTATTTCTTTGGTTTGACGCCGCGTGCCCTATAGTGGTAGTCACATGATATAAATTATCCAATTAAAACATCGAAAAGCATAATTTGTTGAACGCCTTGAATTTTGAAAGCGAGGTCGTTTTATCTTTGTGCGACGCTCGACGGGTAAGTGCTAATATTTAATCCATCTTGTAGTATACTTAACTAATTCTTTTATTTTTAAATACATAATTAATATTTGTTCATGATTCTTTTAGTCTTATTCGACTTAAACAAGAATTTAGCATTCCCATATTACATTTTTAATTAGCTTACATATTCAGTAATTTTTGATTATTGTGGTGACTATTATTGGTGAATATTTGCGTCTCTCATTAATCAAATTCATGTTATTTGAAAGAGGTTTAGTCCAAATTTACAGAGAACGTAATTATTTCATCGTTTAGCGGTCATGCACATTATTTTACGTATTTCCATTTAAATTGAACAGTATTATTTCCGGAATTCTTGGAGTGGATTCTATATATTCCTGCAAAGGTAGTAAATTGAATTTTCGGTAGAATTTCTCTGAATTTCCCTCATGGTATTGCTGGTTTTAATATTTTTTTCTTTTCAGGCTTATTTCATTAAAATTTTAGTTTATTTGAAACATCAAGCATATAATTATTAGCACTTGCCCTGTCTCATCTCAACACTGATGTAGCGACATTAATTTGCATTTATGAGAGGTTAATCTCACGTGTGTAAATTTATCTGTTTTTTTTTCTTATCATTTATCTAAATTTCTATCTCAATGCGAGATAGTGATTATCTTATCTTTATCTTTAATTAATGGAGGCGTAATTACGCTCAATTTTTATCTATATTTCTCTATAAACATCGTAAGTTTAAAAATTGTAATACCTTACTTTTTGACTAATAGGAAGCGAATAATCAATTTTTATAAATATAATTTTTTTTTTATAGTTTAATAATATGTTTTTAGTGTTCCTAATTTTGAATGCGTTAAAAATATCCAGTTTATATTGTAAAATTTTACTTATATCAATTCAAAACGTTTTACATTTAGCAAATAGGATTTTATTATTTTCCCATTTTTTAATGGCATATGCAAATCTATTTTCTTCTATTACTGCATTAATTCAATTATATGAATAATAGAAATTAGTAAAGAAATTGATCACAAAAATCAATGTGTAATAAATGCTAAAAACCATTTTACCAAACAATAAAATAAATTCAATTGAAAAGTCAAGATTGGGGAAGCACGCATTGGAAATTTCATTCTATATAAAAATTAAACTGATAAAACCGGTTCTTGCCACTTAGCCTTGGCTGAAGTTCATTTCTTGGAAATCTACGGCTCCGCGAATATAATTTTGTATTCCCCTTTCTTCCCCCTTCCATTTCGTATGTAGGGTAAACATTGCATGTGTTTTCATTCAGTAATACTGTTTTTGGTGCCAGCCACTGGGGGCAGCACCTCTCCACAGGCCCCGTTGAACGACTATTTTCTTATAAAGACAATGGTTCTTCTAAGTTTGCAATAAGTTGAACTTTAAACCACTTCTCAAGATTTACGGTATTCATATTATCGTGATAATCACCTGTTCTTATTACATTTAAAAATTAGGGATGCATTTGTCACTAATCCAATTTTATTTCAGTTTTCTTTCAAATTACTGTATTTACTACCATCCTCTGCCACATTTTTCTATTCCCACTTTTCTTAAAAACCCATGTCTCATCCACAAAAACCGGTTTATATATATTCTTTTTTAGCAACTTGATATTTATTTTAAAATAAAATTCCCTTCAATCTGATTCCAGAAATTTCCAATAAATGTTTGCGTGCTTTTTGAAGCTAAAGCCCATTTTCTTAATTCCAAAATATAAAGAACTTTTTCAGATCTTAATTTTTGGTAATTCTTCAATAAACTGCCGGTAAATAGATTCTAAAGTAATATGTTCCTTTCGGGCATACATTTTGTAAATTACTTCCTTTAAACAATGCAGAGTATTCTTCGTAATTCGAATTTTGCTTTCCAGACATATTCCTTCTAAATTCGAAATCCATTCCTATGTTTGGATCTTCTAGGTTGTATAATGTGCCTTTTGGAACTATTAGGGTTTCGGACACTTTTTGAATTGCCTTAAGTCGAGAACCTAAATCATTTTGAAAATAACTTACTACATTAAGAATGAGGTTTAATTCATCTGATTAATGATAAATAAGGATGAAGTTATTCCAAATGGGTATTAGAAATACTATATACCATACTGAAACAGTATGGGATTTTTTTGCCAAAGAGAATGTCATGATTCTGCATGTGTCAATGTTATGCTCCATGTTCCTCCTAGAATTCCCATAATATCCCAAACTATTTCATATTCCATACCATCCAGCAAGTTATGGTTCTTATGCTCCAATTGAAAGAGCACTTCATGTTATCAACTTAAAATACCAATTTATTCAGTTAAATGGTTACACGATATGTAAAATTTTTTAATTGTGGCAGCAACTACCGCAATTCGATTTTTTTTTGCTTACGTCAACACCGCCCTAAATTTTCAAGGTTTCGAACAAATGACAGTGTAAGATTGCAATTTTTAATCAATCATTTTACTTAGGCCCCAATTTTATAACTCTGGCTAAGATTGTCAAGAAGAGAATTTCCACCAACCAACCAACCAACCAAACTAGAAACGACAAAACTGAAGGATTTTACCTAGCAAGGGCTTCAGTCATCATGTTTTCGATAAAAGTTCTCCTCCTCACATCCTCGTCGTACTCTATTTCATTACACCTCTTCGGAATGTGCGACTCGTGCCTGCACAACCTGAAAATTATTGACTATGATATTAACGTGGCAACCTTCGCAAAATTTGCATTAAAACAATCATGGTAATGAGAACAAAATACTGTAATAATGAACTCTTTACCAAGAAAGTAGCAGAGAAAGGATTCTTTGAATGAAATATTTTTAGGTAATACCTGCACGATTCTTTAAGGCACTCGGGATTTTCGCATTTGAAAATCTTGGATTCTTCCGACGGAATACTGACGAAGTCGCAAAATGGACAGGTCTCCAGTCCGTCCACGTTGGCTTTCTTAATCTCTTCGCTTTGTATCTTCAAGACGAGCCGTTCGAAAATATGCTCAGGCAGCGCCAACTAAAACATTTTAGTTTGACCATTATTACCACCAATGCACGTAAAACACGATAGTAAATACAACAAACGAATGATTTTTGAAAAGCAGGCCCTGTAATAAAACATTATTCTATATACCTGTAAAATTCGAAGATCAAACTCCGAGTCGCAGCAACAGCAAGGGAAAGTTGTGAGACCGTCGCCCATCCTAACCTGAAATAAAATTTGGGAAACAAACATTATTAGCAATAACCTTACATAAATAAATCGTCTAAAGTGATACTGCAAGATGGCTAAAGAATGTTCTAAATAATCCTTAATGCGCGCGAACAAATAATAAAATTACTATTGTATTTTACTGAAGCATTTGATCTGGTGAATTATCACGGACTTTTAAAAATGTTGACGAGTGGACGGGGCAAGACATTAGTGGCGATCAAAAGCGGACCGCCGATTTTGTCACTGACGAGCAAGCCATCATTCGCCATCCACAAAATTTTCGCTCTGTTCGTCGCAAACCAGCATCGTGTCAGCTTGAAGGTTTAGTGCGTATTACGCCGGTATGATTGGATACCGCATAATTATATCAGAATCTGACTATTCAATCGCCATCCTGAGCACGAGTTATATGGCAAGAATGCTCAGGTTACATTCTGGAGTCATTTATCCATACTTTGAGAGTCTACGTAATTGGCCAGTGCTTCTCTAAATTAAAGTCACTGTCCAAATTCAAGCACTATAGCACTTTGAAATAGAATCATGAAAATTTGTTAGTTCGGACATAAAGACGAGATACAAATTGTCCAAAATGGTTGCCCAATGCAGAATTCCAATTCGGTTTTAGGATTGAAATTTATATTTCCTCTACTTATATGCAAACTTCTTTATAACATTATTCATATTAGAACCCAATTTATCTATTTTTGACCCTACGTCATTACTGATACTTCTCAGTGAGCTGCCTTTAAGTCAACCACTGAGCAGGTGAGTCCTCTTTGCTAATGACATGACGATCTTTACACAGATAATCGGGGCAAATGACTGTGCAGAGGTGTTATCCGGCGCCGGCTCATAGCCTACTGACTTATACTAAACGAAGAAAAACGCAAAATACAATGTTCACTATTAGATATCCTAATACTAATAGCGTGGTAAAAGTACATTTATTTTCAAATCAAATCATTTATCAATGCCAACATTACATAGTAATTTACATACGTCAAAAGTGAAAATTCTACAAGTTATCTTAACAGTAAACCCATACACAATTAATCACTATTAAGATCAAAGTATTAAATATTACAAAAACATTTAGTCAATAAAATTAAAAGACAAATATTCTCCAAAGGAGTAAAAACAGTTTTCTGTTAAAATTTCCTTAATTTTGAATTTAAATTTAATTAAGGGAAGAGATCTTAACTCCTCCGGGAGAACATTAAAACATTTTATTCACCAATCTCCAATACCAGTCTGACACCTTCCTAGCCGCCAATATGAAGGCACAATGTCAGTACAATGTCTCGTTGGGTAATTGTGCACTTCTTGATGTCTTATGTAATCACCAGGATTATTCTTAACATAAAGCAGGGTCTGCAGAATATACAGAGAGGGCAATGCAAGTAATCCCCACAATCTTAAATAGGCTCTACAATCATCTCGGAAAGCCAAGCCACTCATCACCCTAATTGCCTTACGTTCGATACCAAAGAGTCTATTTGCACGGGGTGCATGCCCCCACACAAGGACAGCATATGAGATATGTGAATTAAAGATCGCATAATAAGGAGATTTCAAACAAGATGGAGAAACTTCAGCTGAGAGGTTGCGAAGTAAATAAACAGATCTAGATAACTTGGCAGCTACCAAGCTTATATGAGAGTGCCACTGCAGGCGTGGGCCCACACACCCTCTAAGGAACCTAACTGCCGTCAGCTCTTCATTTGCATCTTCCAAGTCCCTCATTGAGAAAACTATCCTAATAGTATTTTCTCTATTAAGCAGTAAGCATTCAAATCTGATGCATGCACCGAGATAGTTGTGTCGTAAGCGAAGAGCGTGTATCCGGAATTTAGATCAACAAATGGTAAATCATTGATGAAAATAAGAAACAATGTAGGTCCCAATACAGAGCTCTGAGGAACTCCAATACCAACCTCCCGCTCTGCCGACTGCACATCACAGTCTGATATCTACCTGAAAGGTAGGACTGCAACAACATGATACTACTGTGAGAAAAATTGCTCTCAGCTTCTGTAGAAGGATTGAATGGTCAAGACAGTCGAACGCCTTACTGAGGTCACAAAACAACACAGTATTGTATTGTAAATCATGGAAGCTCGTCAACATATCTGAAATCAAATCAATAATCCCCAAAATCGTGTTTTTATTTTTTCTGAAACCAAATTGACTTTTACTAAACAAGTTATTTTTTTCAAAATAATCCACAATTTGTCTGGACATGCATTTTTCTACTATCTTTGAGATTATTGGAAGGAGATATATTGGCCGGTAATTCTCAGGCATGTCAGGATCACCCTTCTTAAAGAGCGGGATCACTCTCGCACTTTTGAGAACACCCGGAAAAATACCTTCATTGAAACACTAGTTTATTACTTTGATAATTGGAATAATAATTAAATTTTTAATGCTTTTTATTAACTTGACGTTCAGTCCGAACTCATCACGGCTATTTTTATCTTTCAAATTATTTATTACCTCACGAACTTCATTGAAAGTGATCTCATGAAAAGTGAACTCTAATGTTGGCAACACAACAGCATTAAGATTAAGATACTCAAGTGGAGCATTATCTGTAGCGGGTATCTTACTCAGAAGCCTTTCCGCAACACTAACAAAAAAATCATTAAAATCATTAGAATTCAAATTGTTAGTTGTGCCAATAATGTCTTCTTTATTGGTCTGTTTTTTTTTGGTCTACATACCTTCCTTGAACAAGGATACTGTTCTCTCTTGCCATGAATGAGAATCTCAGTGAACTGACTGTTGAGGTCTGATATATCCGGCTCCATGACCCCAGAACAAACCAGCTCAATGTCCCGACTTAAGAAGTTGTTATCAAGGCACTCTCCCTGTCGTGTCGGTTCAAAAATTGTTTTTTGAAGATCAAAAGAAGCCAAATTATTACAGAGAGATGTCGAGACCACATCAGAACCAAAGTGCACATTGAAATAAAATAAAAATAAATAAAATAGTATTTATTGTATGCATCAACACTTAAAATTTACTACAAACAAAGGTGGAAAGTACCGCCAAGCGTATTTTCATAACCACCGCTTATAAACAAGAAACTAAATTAAATTAGATTAGGGGAAATTACACATTACAAAAAGTAAAATTAAAACTCATCACAATGAAACAAGCCTCTCCGATACAAATCCCTTTACTTTATGCTTAAACGCAGATGAACTTAGTACTTTAATGTCATCAGGCAGGCTATTGTAAACTGTAAACATGAGCTGCGGTATACAAATAAGACGCCTGGAAAAATTCAGTGCGGTGCTGGGGAATAGATAGAGTATTTTTGTGTCGTATATTCACTGAATGAGCGTCTCCTCTTTGGACCAAAATTTCCGATAAATAAGTTGGTTCGCTGATAGTCATCAATTTATGCACCAAACAGCCCATGCCCACATATCGCCTCTGAGCCATATTCAAACCATAAACTTCCTTCACATGCTGACTAACATGGTCCCTACGTGATAGATCCTTGGTAAAACGCACACAAGAATTATGTATTTTTTGAAGTTTGTACCTGTTAAACTCTGTTAGAAATGGGCCATATACAATATTAAGATAGGAAACTATACTCAGTACCAGACTTTCAGTAAAAATTTTTTTTGTGCTTTGTGGCAAAATATTCTTGTATTCATACAATAGTTTTAGTCTATAATAAGATTTCTGACATATATTATTAATATGGGTATCAAAATGTAGCCTGGTGTCCATACACAGCCCAAGGTTTTTCACCTCTTCTGCCCATTCTATCTCAGTGTTATTTATTTTTAATTTTAAAGGCGTCAGAGTTATTTCATTTCTTGAAAAGATAATTGCCTGCGTCTTACCAGGATTAATAAAAAGAGAGTTCCTATTGGCCGATACAGAGATACACTCCAGGTCACAATTAATCAACTTCAACGCGATAGGCAGGTCACCTGCAGATGTTGGCAAATAAATCTGCAAATCGTCTGCATACATATGGTACCCGCAATGTTCTATGTGCCGACCTAAATCCGACGTAAAAACCGTGAAAAGAAGCGGTCCAAGGACAGAGCCCTGAGGCACACCCCTGCACACAGGTCTTCAGTCAGACATCTCTACAACTCCATTATCATCAGTAAGTCTAATCGAATGTTTCCTATCATGAAAATAACTGCCAAACCAACCGTTTGCTGTCATGTTGTAATAAGTTAGTTTTGCCAACAATAGATCGGTATTCAGAGTATCGAAAGCTTTAGTCATGTCTATTAGTACCATTGGACAACAGCAACCCCCATCAAAAGACACTGCAATATCAGTGGTAATATTTAACAGTGCAGTTGCACAGCTATGATTGACCCTGAAGCCTGACTGATATTTTGGAATAATTGATTTGGGCAAGAGATAATCTAGTACCTGAGCTTTTACAATTTTTTTCCAACACCTTAGATGCCGTTGGCAAAATACTAATTGGTCTCAGCTCGCCGACAGTGTCAGGATTGTTCACTTTAGGGACAGGCGTTATGAGAGCCTTCTTCCAAATATTAGGCACAATACCAGCCGTAAGCGACGAATTCATGATGTTTACTAGTGGTTTTAGGCAATACGGAATGCAAGTTTTTAACATTCTTATAGATATTTCGTCGATACCAACTACATTGCTCCTGATACCGTTCAGAACTCTTAGCACCTCACATTCAGTTACAAGCCCAAATGTAAAGGGTTCACAGTCAATTGATGAACTGAGAAAGTCATTTACAACCTTTGGGTCAACTTGTACCTGGGGCACATTATCTATGAAATGATCATTAATAATATTTGGTTCTTTGATGTTATGCGGAATTTCAACAGGCTCATTGTTAATAATTCTCCAATTTGATATTTTTTTCCAAAATTCTTTAGTTGAACCTTTGCATTTATTTATTTCACTGGCAAAATATGCCCTCTTTTCTGATTTCAAGGCCATAGTTACATAGTTTTTTAATTCAATGTAATATTCTCTGCTAGATGGTGTTTTTAAAGATATATACTTTCTAAAAGCTTTATGTTTCATTTCAATCATTTTTTTCAAATTGTAAGTTAAGCACAATGGGCTGAGGTCTCCCAGTTTCATTCGTTTAAGAGGACAAATCACATCGAATAAACCTAACAATCCGTCATTAAAAATTTGTACCTTAGAATTAACATCACTAGTCATGTAAAGGTCATGCCAGTCAATTTGTTTCAAATAACTCCTAAATTCCACAGAATTGACCAGCCTAAAATATCTGCTTCTTACCGCAATACTTTTGGTTTTTGACTTATCACATTCTATTCTACAAAAAACAGCCTCATGATCCGTTTGTATTGGATCACATGGCAAAACACCATGATCTACGACTAGACTTATGTTATTTACAATAATGAGATCAATTAAGGATTCATTGTATGGTGTGATTCTGGTAGGCTTATCAACTATTTGAGTTAAGATAAAACAATTAAAAATATCATTTAAAAATTTACATTCCACGGAGCTACTGTTTAAGATATTTATATTAAAATCTCCTGTACAAACAACCACATCACAGGTACAAATGACTTCCGGAGTGACGTCGTATAAGCATTTTAGCTCGGTGTATGCCACTGAGGGTGGCCTATAAACTACTCCCACCGTTATGGATTGCTTATTATATCTAAAACTCAGCAATAGCTGGTCAATTCTGTAATCAAAAGCTGGTATATCAATAAGTTTTATTTTTAGTTTACTACTTACATACATTGCAACTCCTCCCCCTCTGACATCCCTATCTTTTCTATATAATTTAAAATTTTTAACAGCCTAAGACTCGGACAGCAGATTGCTGTTAAGCCATGTTTCAGATATTGAGATTATGTCATAATTGGAATTCTCAATAAAACACTGAATATCCGAATACTTATTACATATGGACCAGGGATTTATATGAATTATATTTAAAGTGTCCTTAATCTTAAATCCAGGCCTCTGAGGGTTAAACGGTATTGCAATGGAGTCATCCGTAACCATTTTCTCGGCTGTCGTTGGGCTTCTTCGTGAAACATTCTGCTGTTGGGACACTATCGGCGAGACCATGCCCGTGGTCCGCGCCGATGAAAATTTTTTCCTTCATATCTTCCCTGCTGCCTCGGAAAAGTAAAAGGTTTTACCGTAACATTTTCTGGCCACATGTCGGAGTTAAGGATATCTTCTTCAAGCTGTGGATTTACAGAGACCTTGTAGGCCAAACGAGTTGGTGTAGTCCCCTGCCTCGGCACAATCTTGTCACAGGATAGAACTGGAATTTTATGTTCAAGCAAGTATGATTTTAATTTCTCTGCAGTTGACTCCAGGTTTAGGTTACCTATGTAAAATACCTTACATTCCTCCGCAGCTGATAACGTTGTAATATTTTTATTTGAACCCTTTATCAATTTTTTTGATGATTCTTTTGACATGAACAATTGATCATTTGGTCGAGATAGCACAGATATATCATTAGTCAAGTTAATGTACTTGTCCAGTGTGCCCTTAGCAGCAGCTTTCATTACGGCATTTCCTACATCTTGCGAAGTTACTTTACTAATATTTTCTATGTTTGAGGGTCCCAAATTTTCCTGTTTTACACTGGCAGTAAAAAGCTTCACAATTTGAGAGTTGCCTTCGCTTATTCTTAATGTCAAGGTGTCAATCTGATCAGACATTTCCGTCTTGTAACCACTCAATGCCTCTGACACGGTTTTTGCCAACGTGGTTTCAAAATACTTTAGCTGTCCTGCCTCAGTTCTTTTATGCTCATTTAATTCAATGTGATCTTCAATAGCCTTAACTTTTTTCTTAAGCTCCACAAGACGCTCGTCTGGCTTCACTTGTTTATTCTTTTTAAGTTCAACTTCAACACGCTTAACTCTTTCTTCAATCTCATTAGGTTGACAGCTATATTCCACTTTCATCAGCTTTTCCTCCAGAGCAGTGACCTTCTGATTAATTGTTAACATATTTTCGACCCATTTTTCCGCACATTCTGGACAAAAATGAAACAATGATCTTGATTTCAATACCAAAACTCGAACTTCTATAGAACTAATATCAGCACAACTCGCACATATCACCCTTCTACAATAATCACAAGGGAATCCAAGCATTATTCTACATTAAAGTTTATCAAAACATTTTAAAAATTTGAACCTATATTATTACGGACTAGAATAGCTGTTCCACCACCAGAATGGTGAGATCTAGCAAAAAAACAGGCAGTAGTGTACCCATCTAAATAAAATGCATTCATCTCAATGCCAGTCTTAATGTTGTGTTGCTTTCCGGAAAAACCACCAGTCGGTACGGTATACCGACAACGGTTCGAATAAACTAAAAGGCCAAAAATGGTTTTGACCCTTCTAATGGTAAACAGACTTATTATGACATTTTTTAATTACCTTACTCTCAAGTCACCTTTTTTCTGTCGCAAATTTGCTGTATAGTCGCTTTCCACTTAACGAGGCGGGTTATGAAATTATCTACGACCAACTAATTGAACCTTATTTTTCTCAAATTCATGTTAAAATAGAATTATAAACACAGCCGTATCATAAACACGATAGGCCTATTCACCTTTATTGTTTGGAAAAGAAACAGACATATAAAATTCCAG
>MU183736.1:147247-165367 GCA_016904865.1 Pissodes strobi
ACCGAATAATGAGAAATTAGTACAATGTAACTAATTAACAGCTTAATGAGTGAAGCATATCATCAACCAGTCATTGTATAAAGTGAAATTAATTCAAGATAATCAATCAATAAATCAGATACTGAAGTAAGACAGTAGTTGGTGTTTATTAATAAAATAACGTGAAATCAACCCAATGAAATTAATTAACCAATGAATTAGTAAAGAATATCATCAACTATCAATCAAATAATATGTATCAGCTCATCTCAATGACAATTCAAAATAAAGTAAATGATAGCTAAGCCAAACTAAAATTCAAAAAGTTAACGAAGGTTTAGGTTTAGATAATTAAGGTGGAATTAAATTAAAAATAAGTAAAAACCACAAAATAATGTGCGTAAAGCCCGAGCAAGCAGCCTATATTAAATATCAGAGCTATTATATTCAACTGAGTACGGATTATTAAATAATAATAGCAAAAATACAAATGCTTATAAGCGAGGCAAAATATCAAGGCATAAGTTAAAGTAGTAACTAATATGCAAAATTATTGGACGATTTCAAAAATAAAAAAAATATATACACTCTAACCTATAAGCAGTTAAGTTATTCAAATACTCTATACTCTGTTTCTTAATGTCTGATAGCACAATACCTTTATTATAAATGTAAAACGCGTTTTGGTGAGTACAGGGTGAGATGACATAAAATGCGACCAATTTGATTTTAACACATTTGTAGTTGAACTCATCCGGTACGTTTGCCAAGAACAATAGGGGTTGCTCGTATAACAATGGGAAATAAAGATATTTTTCGGGGACTGACTACATCAGTGTTGGGTATTAGGGTTTTAAAATTTACTTTATGACTGTGTTCAAATATTTTGCCACATAACGTAAAATAATAAACAAGCCAATTTAAAGTAGAAATCTAAAGTTTATATTGGTAAATGAATGTAACAGGTTACAAACCATAACATAACTACAAAAACAATGTCACCCGTTTAGAATAACATTTCAATTAGAAAAAGTGTTAATGTCAAGTATTTACATTAATCAAAACAAAATATGTACGTAATATTTAATTATAAATCATCCTCACTGAAGTCAGAGTCGTCGGAATTTCCAACTGAAATTTGCAGTTCATTCAGCCATGTTTTTTCTAAATAGAAGATAGATTTTCCTTCCCTGCGATATTTACGAATGTCCCTTAGATATTGTCTCCTCCAAAGAATTATGTCCTCTCTGTCAATGAGTACAGACTTCCGGTTGAACTTTTCCCACGAGAAGTTCATTTTCTTTAAAGTAGTCCGAAGTTTCTTTCTTCCCATGACCGGCAAGTTTTCGTCTTCATTTACAACTTTCTGAATTTTATGGAGAGTTGGTATTTCCTTACTCAAATTAAAGGGGTGCACATGTCTCATTATTATGCTTCTGGAACAGTCATCAACAACCGATAGCTTCCTCCACGTAGATGTTTTGGGCTCACAAACAGTTCCACTTTTTCTCACTTTCAGAACTTATTAAACCACTAACCCCCTTAACTTAGTCTTGCAATAATATCAAAAATATATAATATAATAATATAAGACATTGATAACCCCCAAAATGAGAATATCATTTTATAAAGAGTAATATCTCTAATACTTTACAATTAAATTTGGTGGAGTGACCCAAAATGTGGCTACACAGGCATTTTGAGCAATGTAAGGAAGCCCAGTACAGTACAAATAGCAAAATTACTATAAATTATGAAAATAATTAGTAGGTGGAAAATATATTTATAGTTAGATGTTTTAGATATAACTTTGATTAAAGTGGTCAAATTAGAGAGTAATCAATGGAAAAAAATTCTAATTTACAAATTGCTAGATTGATAACATTTTAAGTTTAATTAGGGATATTAAAACCGCTTTGCAACTAGAAAATAAGCCATACAGACTATTTTAAGAGAAAATATAAGTTTGTTCTTTAGGAATATTAAATTAATAAATACATTCTTTAAATACTGTTAAATATTTACTTCAATTCAAGGTGTTAGGTTTCTAACGAGGATTTTATAGGTGTATGGAACCTCTCTATTCCATGCAACTTTCCCAGTCTGGCAGATAAAAATCCTTCAATGAAGAAATTAGGTTTCTTGTAAGTAGTTCATCAAAAATACACACAGGCAACCACAGACAAGGTATACAAGAACCTAATTATATGGCCTTAGATCAAAATCCCATTAAGATGGTCTGAAAAATTCCAGATGCCGAGCTATCGACCGGTTCTACCCAATAACCGTAGACAAGTGACATGGCCGTGGCCCATCCACTTCGACCTAGTGTCCTTCAAATAAAAAAAACTTCAAAAGTGTACTAAACTTGCACCGCGTTGCGTGAAATTTTGCACATTTAAATACGTATTTCGAAACCATAATCAATATACTTTCTCCTTTCGTCGCTGTTCACGACCCGTGTAACATAGTTTACTGAACAATTGTAAAGATTCTTAGCAGTTGAGGCGCATTCAACGAAGTTAATCATAATCTGCAATGCTCAATGGTAAAACCGCGGGCAAAAGCAACTAAGCGCCATTGTAGCAGAGGGCATCTAATGCATCTTGCTCAAAACCAAGACAAATATGGACTCACTTATAAAAGGAAGACCACCAAAAACGAAGCATTTAAGTCAATTATTTGTAATTCAATAACGCTTCCGGATCATTCTTACCAAGGGATCTTAAAAATTCGAACATTACCTCTTGCAGCAAAGCCAAGTTCCTACTCTCCGGTAAAGCTTCCACGGGTCTTTTGGTTTTCAGCCCGTTTCTGATCAATTCCAAATAGTCGCAGCAATCGAACAGATGTTTTTTCTTCATTCGAAACACCAAATCCACATGTCGTTTCCTGATATACGGAAACTGGTTGTACAAAAACGTTTTGGCGTATAGGACGTCCTCCTCGGGCACGTCGGGTTGTTGCAGAGGGTTTTCACGATTGGGGTCCCGAAAATGTGTTTCAGGATCCGGGAAGACTTCCAAGAATTTATCTATGAATTCGTCCAGTCTGTAGTCCGGCCTATATATGTTGAGGTTGTCTTGCTCCCGTTTGTGTCTGGAAAAGTTAGATCAAATTTGCTTTAGTAATAAATCGAGCTTTAAATCTATAAACTGCAAATCAATTGAAAGGCCATTATCCCCTAGATATTCATATTTTACTAACTTTGTTGTTGTTTACTAGGGGTTCCATACTATAGTAATGTTTAGCCTGCGCAATATTCGTAATTTGTTCCACAGGGTGTTTATTATAAGCATCCAAATTCGCAAATATTTAAATAAAGGAATCTCGTTTTTTTTTTAAATGGCACACCCCATATATTTTTATTTTATTTTATTCAGGATTAAATAACCTCTTATTTTTGCTAAATATGTCCTATACCTATCTTTAATAGTTATCGAGAAATTTCGATTTTTTCAAATTGCTACGTTATATTCGGTACCACAACATTGTACGGATCGCGCTAGCCATGATGTGTCAAAATAAAACGCATAATAATAATTCGCTCTTGCGCGTGTAAAGGGAGACAAGTAGAAAATAATAGAACTGAGCTTTATGGAGTTTAAAATAGGGCCAATTTTTAATTGAATTTTGAAAAAAAATCATAATGAATTAAACTAAAATTTCTGTATCAAAACTTTTATTTACTTTTGAAGTATAAAAAATCATCCTTAACAAGAAGAAAAACATATTCGTTTGAGAAAAAACAAAGATAACTCTAAATACACAAAAACAATTTAAACTTAAACCTTTTTACACTAAGCATCATCCGAAGATACTTCATCTAAATCCTGCAAATTATACCAAACATTCTTTTCAGTAGGCAGTTTCTCATAAAAACTATGAAACACTTCATCGATGTAAGGCAGTAATTCGATTAAATTCTTTTTTTTTTCTCCTCTGATAAACTGTTTAGATATCTGCATTTCGGTAAATCTACAGGAAGAGAAGTTTGACCTCTCCTACAAAATGACATCTTTTCAAAAGGTTCAATTTCGTTATGGCTTTTCTTGTAGAAAAATGTACTGAATGCCTTGTCATAGTGAATCCATCTTATATTCTGCCATACAAATTTATTTCCACTATCATCCACTTTTCTAACTTGTAGGCATGTTTTTAGTAACAAAGTGAAATCGATAAATTCATCCCTTTTCATCTCCTGTACCTTGAAAGGGTGTTTTTTGCCACATGATCTTACCAGTTGAAATCAGTCCCTGGGATGTTCGATAAGGCTCTCATAATGTTTCTTCTTTTTCTCATTAACTCAGTGAATGGTGTGAATGGTGTCACATTCCATTCTCGTGTGTCCTGGTATTAAGAATTTGTGATATATTATCTGTAAATTTGAATTCTGCATCAAAGTCATAAACATCGCCACTATGTGACCATTTTTGTTCTGGCCACCACACGTATCAGAATAAAGGGTTATATGTTTAATATTTGGTGGCAGAGTCAAAAGCTCTTTATACAAACAAGAACCAATCTGATTTGCACCTCTACCAGATAGTGTTTTCTACCACATACGACATGTAGCTTTGTTGTTGACGCAATCATACATTGTTAAGTTGAAGATCCATAGTTGCCGCTTATAAAACGCCACTGCATTGCTGCAAATCAAACTTAAATACAGCTCTGTTCTGGTTCTGCTTTCCCTTTTCCTTATCATGTTCTTTCGCGGAATATGCTTCTTTAGCATCTAGTTGATGTTTGCTCAATTCATTTGTCAATCTTTCTTTTTCTATAAGAGTTTTTGCATTTCTTATCATACATTGCTTTTTGTCGTATTCTTGGCAGGTATCCTTTCTCCATTTTTTATGGATATATTCCTTGTATGAAAAATAAATTCGTAAACTTTTCTCCTGACAGGCTTTTGAGGTGAAATCCAAATTTTATATTCCTCATACATCCTTGTAAGAGTATAAAAAGACAGCAAAAATGTTCGACCTCCTGTTCGTTCGCGACAATAATGGCTCTTATATGCCGGGATTGAGAGGATGTGCTTCTTAACTAGTTCAATTCTGTCCTTTGGTGGATGGTGACCCCTCTCATCGTCCAATGTTGTGCCTGTGATGATAGTCTTTTTTTATAACCGTTTCAATAAATTTATTTGATAAATCAAATGTTTTTTTAAAACACCCTTTACACACTTCTATTAAATTTCCATTTAGTTTTAAATGGTACTTACAGTTGCATTCTCTTGCTTTTGTAGCACCAATCTTCTGAATTTTCTTTTCTTTTTTTTTTAAATTAAGCCTGAAATAAATGCCACTCTCTTGTTGAAGCTTTCTAATTTCCAATAGTCTTCAAATATTTTGTACCGTTGTTCATTATCAATTCTCTTTGTACATTTCTTTCTGCATTTTTCTAAAACTGTACACTTACGGCCTCGTATTAATTTTCCTTTTATAGTTAAATACTCCTTTCTCTCGTTTCTATTAATATTTAGTTTTCGCCTTGCTTCTCTTGTATCTCCTTTTACTGTTTTCCTGTATTATAAAAAGTTGCTAACACAGCTCACAAGCACTACGCACCAAGCTACACACAGAATATCCAATACTGCTTAATTATCCTATCATACACAAGTTGATCAATTTAGTAAATTAAAAGTCGTACAAATGAAAATTAAATCATAACACAATTTAAACAAATAAATCTTTACACATTTTATCAATCAATAAATTGAACAGTAAAATTGCAACAAATAGAATCACAAGTTTATCAATTTAGTAAATTAAATGTCGTACAAATGAAAATTAAATCATAACCCAATTTAAACAAATAAATCCTTACACATTTTATCAATCAATAAATAAAAACAATATAAATTGCAACGAATAAAATCAAACACAAGTTTATCAATTTAGTAAAAAAAATCGCACAAATGAAAATTAAATCATAACACAATTTAAACAAATAAATACTTACAGATAATATCAATCAATAAATTGGGCAGTAAAAATTTCAACAAATAAAATCATAACAAGTTTATCAATTCGTTCAATGTTAGAAAGAATATATCCAACTTAATTTTATAAACAGTAATTATGTTTGATCAAGCTATGGTGACCAATTTTCATGAAACCGCTATCAAAAATAAAGTGGCAGGTAATGGCCCACGGCGAAAAGGTATACTTCATATATATATTACATCCATTTAACCTCATTTATTCGCCTCTATTAAACGCTAATTACCAACCAACAGACACTCAATACCTAATTGCACGTAAGTCAGTCCCTTGCACCAGAAACGCGAATCTTGTATAATATTAACTTGCAGTACATCAAAGATTTTTAGTTCTTATTATTTTTTTCACGCGGTGGAGATACTTCAGCCGCGGGTCATTGCAGACGAGGCTAAGAGATACTTTTTTAACGCAGAGACGGTACGCCAGCCGCGGTAGATTTTGAAATGTATGCCACTAACCCAAACTAACCCATTCAATAAGTAATTTATTGTTATTTATTTATAGTCAGTTTAAACAACTCATCCAGCAAACCAGCCAAACCTATACCTAAGTTGTCTTTAAGGACTCCATATTTGATTCAAACCCTTTAAATATAAACTTCACACTACTTTCTGTCAAACCCTACATCGTCTCAATAATTTATTCTTGGAATCATTCCTACATATTTAATACCTACGGAGTCTTTCACCATTATTTACATGGTCTGATTGACCTGACTGAGACCCGATACTCTTGTCTAATTTGATCTGGATATCGTTCCCTAAATCTGTACCACATAATTTTTGCCATAGCAAAGAATTTTTTTTTATATTGAATCAACTCATGATACATGTAACGAATTGGTAATTTGATTTTATTTATTAAACTAATTTAACTTTGTTAATGGCACAGTTTATAATCTTATAATTCCCAAATAAAGTGGACATAATTATTATCATGTTCGTCTTGTGACACACGTAACTTGGGTTGGTAGATTCATATTAGTTAATGTACCTATTTTGCTTTACCAAACCCTATCTATAGAGTCAGATAACTGAATAGGTGTAATACGTTAAAGAAAGATGTGACTTATGTGCTATGAAATAATTTCTCACTTGTAATTTTACACAGTTCACTTTGGACTAATTCAGGGTCGGTTTGTTTTGACTCTACTGTCTTAGTACGTGTTTGCGTGACTTTCTGCATTTTGCTAGATAATTTAACTAACCGCTATTTGACTTGAAAGGGTTATAATGAAATAATTCTCAACAGTTCCGCAGCCGCTCAAAGACTATTGCCAAGAACTTAGATTACCCAATTCGCAGCAGTCGAAACGTTGCCAGAGGGTAACCTAACTCGATGTAATTATCACCCTTTGGTTTGCCAATAATTTACAACAGTTTTGCAGCCTTTCAAGACTTTGCTTTTTTGCCAAGAAGTCAGATTACTCAATTCGCAGCCGTTTAAAACGTTGCCAGAGAGTAACCTAACTCCATTGAAACCTCAATACCTATGAATGGTATGAAATCCCTTTGCAGACTTTCCTTATTGATACTGTTAACTAAGCCAGCCGGTTTTCCGTTGTTAAGCCAGCAATATCAATGTAATTAAATAAACAACATTCACCACAATACTAAGCATTAACAAGATCTAAAACGCCCGTGCTCTGACCGCAAACAAAACTAAAGAGAGACAACTCCAGGAAATATTAGTGCATCAGGAGACAACTCGCATTGACCCCGAATGCACTAAACAATTGCGAAGTGTTAGTCGAGATAACTTAAGATAGCTGCCTTTGCACATTAAAAAAAAACTTGTCTCATATTACACTACACCAAAAAATGCGCAAAGTTGTACATATTAACTTATCTCCTTCAGAATGCAAATAGCTTTTTATGCAACGACTTGTTTGTCGTAGTTAACTCAAAACGCACTTTTTCAGACTTGTCTCCTTTTGCACGCGCATGAGCGAATTATTGTCGTGAATTAAAATTTTACCTTGCATTTTTCGTCTTCATTTCGAGATTTTTGTATTGGACATGGATTATCCTTTAAATGAGTTGATTGATATGATCTACGTGTTAGGCGAGGCTGAAAAAACCCTCTGTTGGCCGAAAGAATTTACAGAATGAAGTATCCACTGCTGACCGAAACAAATAATCCTGTTTACAGTTTTGCAGATGACAGTACCCTTGTTTCCCACTTTAGATCAGAAAAACCCTTACCAGCGACTGAGACTCATCACCGCAGACAGGAGCAGATTACAGCAATTAATCAAGACCTGGAGAAAGTTCAAACTTGGGGCGACCGAAATTTGGTCCAGTTCAATGCAGCAAAGACCCAAACAGCCACGTTTACCAAGAGGGCCAATACAGCGGGCCCTGACATCATTATGGCAGAGTCGACCATCCCTTCATCCTCGTCAATCGGACTGCTGGGTATCTCGGTCAACAGCAATATGTCCTGGCATGACCACGTTGCTAACATCGCAAAATCAGCCTCCCAGAAGCTTGGTGCGCTATTTCGCAACAAAAAACTCTATACACCGCAGCAGTTGCTCTTGCTCTACAAAGCGCAAATAAGACCGTGCTTAGAATATTGCTCACATATCTGGGGTGCCGCACCAAAGCACACCCTAAAGCTGTTGGATTCCATTCAGAAGAGAGCTGTGCGTCTCGTCGGCGACCCGGAGTTGACCCGGAATCTAGATAGTCTGGAACACCGCAGATATGTAGCCGATATATCTCTGTTTTACAGATACTTTCACGGCAGATGTTCCCAGGATTTGGTCCGCCTCATCTCGCCCCTGGCAGCTCCTATCAGACAGTCACGACAGACGGCAAGAGCGCACCAGTTCGTCGTACAATTGGAAACACTTAGAACATCGCTTTACAAGAACTCCTTTGTCTGGCGCACTGCATCACTGTGGAACTCACTCCCAGGACATCTGTTTCCCACTAATTACAACTTACAAATATTCAAGAGCAGTGTCAATCAACATCTTCGCACACACACCGCTCGTCGAGCGCCATAGGGTCTCCCTTTAGTGTGTGTGCCACTGCCATAAAAAAAAAATCCTGAACGTCGGATACCTACTACTAACGGTTTTCGAAATGTGATGGAGAAATTTGATTCCAGCGGTAGCGTTAAATACCCTAAGCGTGAAGTTGTTAACAAAAAACGCAGCCAATGAAGAAAAAGAATTTGAAATATTATTAAATATTAAAGAAAATCGCGTAGTAAGTAGTAGGACGTTAGCGACTTTATGCAATACCTCCAAATCAACTGTGAATCGAACAACAAACAAGTATAAATACCATCCATATCATATTGAGCTTCGTCAAGAATTGCGAGAAAAAGATTTTGAAAGACGAATTCAATTTTGTAAAACATATTATTAATCAACAATTGCAGTTAAATAACAATTTTTTGTCCAATGTTTTGTTTTCCGATGAGGCGACGCGACGTTCAGAAGCAATGGGGTTGTAAATCGGCATAATATGCACTATTATGCCACTGAAAATCTTTTTTGGTTACGGGAAGTTCAAACTCAAGGTCATTGGTCAATACATGCGTGGTGTGGTATCCTTCATAACCAAATTATCGGTCCCTATTTTTTTGATGAGCCTTTATCGGGCCGCAGCTATTTATATTTCTTATGTGAAGAATTGCCTCAGTTACCTGAATATGTTAATTTAGACGAACGCCAAAATATGTGGCTGCAACATGATCGGGCACCTCCACATTTCCATCGCGAGGTCCGGGATTTCTTGAATCGGCAATACGCAGAAAAATGGATTAGGCGTGGAGGCTTTATTTCGTGGCCACCAAGGTCATGTGATTTAACTCCGTTAGACTTTTTCTTATGGGGGTACATAAAAGACCGGGTATATGTCAATAAACCAACCACCAGGGAAGATATGAAGAAGAGAATTCGAGAATTCGAACAGCGACACCTCCTATGTCGTCGGAAGTGAGATACAACATACAAAAAAGGATAAATATGTGTATTCAACAAGAAGGCGGTCTATTTGAACATTTATTAAGACGCAATAGTGAATAAAAGCTTAATAAATATTGAACATTTATTATTGAACATATATTTGAACTTTTATTAAGACGTAATATTAAATAAAAACTTAATTAATATTGAATAAAAGCTTAAAATTCAGAATGCTAAGCGTTTTATTTTGACATATGATTTTTTTTGTTTATCTTAGCTATTGTTTTTCATGGCTACCGCGATTCATACAATGTTGTGGTACCGAATAGATAGATAGATAGATAGATTTATTTCCAAAGATCGCAAAACAGGATATAGGAAAATATGTACAAATAGATTTACCTAAGAATAATTACATTACATTCTAATTAATAACATTAAAAATAATTTTATTTTAACAATCACAGAATCACAGCGGTATAGGAAAAGAAACATATATATATTAGAATTACAGCACTTAAATTATTAACTAATATTCCATTGTGCACAATTAAGAAACTCCTCCACTGTATAAAAAGCATTTTCCAATAAAAAATTTTTAATGGAACATAAAAAGTTACTTTGATTTAAACGACGTACGCTGATAGGTATCTTGTTATACAAAATTGCCCCTATGTAGTAAGGATTTGCTCTGTAAAGTTCAAGATGGTGTAAGTCATACTGATAATCATTTCCAAATCTAGTCCTGTAATCATGGTGCAAATTTAGAGGTTTAAATGTCATTGAGTTATCTCTGACAAATTTTAAAATTTCGAAAATATATAGACAAGGCATAGTCATGATTCTTTCAGAAATAAATTTTGGTCTACAAGACTCCCTAAAATTCATATTGTATATTATTCGAATAGCCCTTTTTTGCATTATGAAAACTCTTTGTGAAGCAGAGGAGGCACCCCAAAGCACAATACCATATCTAATACATGACTCAATAATTGAAAAATAAAACGTTTTTACAGTACTTCTACTAGTTATTTGAGACAAACGATACAAAGCAAAACAGCTCTTCGTACACTTGTTGCATATATCATTTATATGTTCTTTCCAATTTAGTGACATATCCACATGGATACCTAAAAGTTTTATAGAACAAATCTGTTTTATTGATTTGCCATTTAAATGAATGTATTGACTTTTTTTGTAATTTGCCTCATGAGGATGAAACTGCATTGTGTAAGTCTTAGCCTGGTTTAGTGCAAGTTTATTATTAAAAAAATAAGTACGTAAAAGATTTAGGTTATTTGTCAAAACTTTATTCATACTCTGTTCATTGGGATCAAAGGATAAAAGCGTAATATCATCAGCAAATTCACAATGTATAGTTGTTAGGATATCTGATATGTCATTCACATACATGAGAAAAAGGAGGGGACCGAGAACACTTCCCTGCGGTACACCAACCTCAATATTTAGTTGTTCAGACTCAACCCCATTACAATGCACATATTGTTTACGATTACGGAGATATGATTTCAATAATGAGTGACAGTTACCTCGAATCCCATAGGATTGAATTTTTTGCAATAGCAAGCCATGGTCCACACAGTCAAAAGCTTTCGTAAGGTCAATAAATAGAGCCATAACTTTCTTGTTTTTGTCTAGATTTTTATAGACGTTATCTAAAATATAGCATAGTGCAGAAATAGTTGACCTTTTGTTACGAAAGCCATGCTGTGAATCTGATAGTAAATTATTTGAATTCAGAAAGTTTAAAATGCGTTTTGATATAATTTTTTCAAAAATTTTTGAGAATGTTGATAACAGCGATATAGGGCGATAGTTGCCCATATCATTTGTATTATCTTTTTTATGCAAGCAGATAACTTTTGTTACTTTCAAACAGTCTGGAAATGTTGCCTCTGAAAAGCACAAATTTAGAAGGTAGCAAAGGGGTTTACATAATTGGTCTTTACAGCTTTTAATTAGAGATGACGAAAATTCGTCAGGGCCAGTAGCATTTGTATTTTTTAAATTAATAATTGATTCCATCATTTCGGACTCCGACACAGCGTGTAAGTAAATGGAACTGTCAATCCTAGAATCAACATTGTGCTGCAGTATTTTAGTATTTATATTTTGT
The DNA here is from genome assembly GCA_016904865.1 of Pissodes strobi. Classification (NCBI taxonomy): domain Eukaryota; kingdom Metazoa; phylum Arthropoda; class Insecta; order Coleoptera; family Curculionidae; genus Pissodes; species Pissodes strobi. The sequence continues at coordinate 159,294 of MU183736.1, forward strand.
TTTTTTTGGATTTTTAGGGGGATATTAGTGAAAAAGTAGTTAAAGTGGTTTGCAATTTCATTTGGATGTTTGTATTCAATGTTATTAGAAATAATACTTTTAATTTCGGTTTTTTTCTGACATTTTGTGGTAGAATTTATAATGTCCCAAACAGTTTTTGATTTGTTTGTGGATAAAGATACTTTGTTGTCATAGTACATACGTTTAGCCAACCTTAAAGTTTTCCTGTAAATATGTTTATATTGTTTATAAAAATCCGAAGATATTTCACCTTTTTGTTGTTTGTAAAAAAGATTTTTGAGATTCTTTGAGGAAATACGTAATCCTAATGACAACCATTGTTTATTGCTATTATAGTTTGTCACTTTCATATTGACTAACGGGAAACAAATATTAAAATAATTTTGTAAAGTATTTATAAAGTAAATCATGCTGTTATTGACATTAGCATTATCCTCAATTAATTCATCCCAGGAATGGGCATTTAACAGTTGTCTAAAGCATTCCTTGTTTTTTTCTGAAAATGCTCTTCTTAGGGAGGTGGTAGGACTTGTATTAGAGATACTGTAAAGACTAATTAATTGAAATGTATGGTCAGATAGGCCATTTTCAGAAACTTTTTTATTTAGTGAGATGGAGTTTATATTTGTACATATAAAATCAATGGCAGTGGAGGAGTTTTTGCATATGCGGGTAGGTACATTAAATGTCGGAACAATATTGAAAGAATTCAAAATATCAAGAAGTTGAAATTTGTCCGAGTTTTCCTCAAGTAAGTTAATATTATAATCACCTGTTATAATGGTGCGGCTAAATGGGAAGTTCCTGGTCAGGCACTCTAGGCACAGCTCGAGTTGTTCAAAAAAAGTTTTCTTTTGGGACAGTGGTGACCTGTATATACACAGAATGTTGGTTTTAATTTCCTCTGTATATATTTGAATTCCAGTGCACTCAAAAGTCAGCTCAATGCAGAACGCAGATATTGAGTTAATGGGGTAGAAACTGCAGCCATTCTTCACTAGGATTAGGACACCTCCATGTTGGTTTTGAGTTCGATTAAAGTAACCAGCAGTATGGTAACCAGATATATTTATATTGTCCATTTCAGTGTCAACACACCAACTTTCTGAAATGCACATAACGTCTATCTTTTCCTGCATTAAGAAAACTTCTACTTCGTCCAATTTATTTCTGAGACATTGTATATTTTGGTGTGCTAAATGTAGCACAATGTTATCTGAACTTACGGAGTGTCTTGGGGGAAAAAATCTCCTCCAGGTTTGTACTTTAAGAACAGACCGTGATTGAAACGTCTGATTCCCACATTTTGTGGCCAGAAATCAGGATCATAGAGTTCGTCCTTGCGGTTTAAGGGCGCTGTCAAAACGAAGGATTTCAGCCTCTTGGGATCACTCGGTAACTCCCTCACAGAAATTTTTAAGTTTTCAAAGCCTTGCTGTTTTAAGACATATTCTTCTATCTGTTGTGATGTAACATGACGTTTTATTCTGTAAAGATATATCCAGGCCTTTCTATCACCACCAATGAAACCATCTGCTTCCTGTCCAGTACTGACATCTCTTGTGCCCAACCTTTTTTTCCGTGGTCTCCGCTGAACAACTTTGAAACCATCCTTACCTCGATCTTCACTAATTTCCTCGTCCGAGGAAATCTGATTGTCCTTGTGTAAGTTATTTAAAACATTTGTAGTGGTGTTCATATCACTCTCCAGGTTTATGATTTGCTGTAGTTTCTTCATGTGACCTTCGACCATAGTTTGATAGTTTTGATTTGGACCGTTGAGAATTTCAGATTTATTATTATCTGAGAGCAGCCTAGTTGATGTTGTTTGTTGAGAATATGTTCCAGTAGATTGAGATTTTGGAGCGAGAGTGCTGCTATAAGACTGTTTGGAATTATACGGTTTGTTTACTTGTGGGTTTATTCTAAGGTTATCAATTTTCTCCAATAGTAGCTCATTGTTTTGTTTGAGAACATTAGTTTTATCGGCTAATTCCTCCAGCATCTTCTTGAGGTAATCAATTTCCATGGTCATTTTGGAAACTTCCATTTTACGCAATTTTTCACATTTATCATCTGCTTTTGTGAGGTTAGAAACTTGTTTACAACACTCGATCTTTGTATCATCAATTTTCGACTTAATTCTTCCCATTTTCTTCACACAACTATTATGATAGATGGAAAAACAGTTTATGCATACGCATACACTGCAACTTTTCTTTGAGCAGCACTTAAAACCACCCAAATTTGCATCTTTTACGCTCGCTTCAGAATCGCCGTCCGACTCGCCCGCCATGTTGTAAGTAAAGTAGCAATTTGAAAAAATCGAAATTTCTCGATAACTATTAAAGATAGGTATAGGACATATTTAGCAAAAATTAGAGGTTATTTAATCCTGAATAAAATAAAATAAAAATATATCAGGTGTGCCATTTAAAAAAAATGAGATTCCTTTATTTAAAGATCTGCGAATTTGGATGCTTTTAATAGACACCCTGTGGAACAAGTTACGAATATTGCGCAGGCTAAAGATTACTATAGTACTAGTCCTTCCTCCTGCCAAATATGGGAGTTTTCAATTCTGAAGTGACGGAGAAACTGCCCATTTATCAACACCATGAAAATGCTAATTTTCATCGTTAAATCCGAATATTTCAAAAACTATCAAACTTCAGCTCATGTTTTATATGACAAAAAACGTTTGTATTAATAAATAGAACTCAAAAATAAAATCAAATACAGGGTGTTCCATTTCAAAAAATCTTACTTTTTGTTGCCCTACTTTTGTGACGCACCCTGTATGATTTCCAATATTTTTAAAATATGCGCATTTTGCTACCTTACCCTATAGCGGATACGATTTTGACACAAATAGTTTCAGTTAAGCAAAAACTTACTTTACTCTATCGTTGGGACACCCTGTACATGGATGATTACTGTACATATTTCATTTACCATAATAATATCTCAAAATTAGATTGTCTATTTTGAACCCTAATTGTATTTAGCTGATTGTACATTTAATTGACTAAATTGCAATAGTATCTTATGGCTTTTAACTAACTTGGATTTTGACCTGATCAGTGAAAATAATTATCTTTATCACCTCTATATGAGATGGTGCTTTAATATTCTGTCATATTAGTGGGTACTCGATATTATTAAGAGTAAATACTCTGTATATATTTGGAATTAATTTTTGGAAGTTTAAAACCAAAATTAAGGCTATAAACTTTAGTAATCATTCATTCAGTAATTATCTTTTCTTCACTTATTGCTTAATAAGTTTTATTATTATCCCGGCTAGAGCTACCTATCTCACATGAGAAGTTTTTAATATATACTGAAAGGTTTAAATTGGATTTCTTTCAGAGACGTCTGTTAGATTTCACAATTATTTCATAAAAACAATTTTCTGTCGAAAGTCAATATTTTAATATCAATTTGATTTTACTCAATTCTGGGAATCCCAGTAATTTGGTTAATTTTGTAGCGAAGTTTCTTGACTTATTAGTGGACTGATTGTAACTTAAGGGCTTTTTGCTTATCAGGATCATTAATTTTAATTAGGGTCATAAAGACAATTTCGTCTGCAAGAACCGAGATTTGCAGTTGCACTGTTTGCAAATAGGTATTATCCAAGTTAGCGATTTAATTATAGGATTTTCTCGAATCAATTCAGATTGATATATGTTGAATTTGTTTTTGACCTCTACAGGGTATTAAATGCTTCACAGTAGTTTGAAGGAAATGTGATGATTGAGTCGAAGGTTATTATTAAAAATAATCAGGAAATTGTATCTTTTATTTCTTGCGCTTACTTGCCTCATATAGATAATATAGCTAATACTAGCGGTCGATTTAACTTATCTTTTCCTATATTTGGGTCAATTTAACTTAGCTTTTCTTATCTTTCGATCAACTTAACTTATCTTTTCTTATCTTTTGGTCTACTCTGGACCTGACGCCCATAAATTTAAATTTTCAAAATTTGAACTCACACCCCTGGGGCCACCGCAATAAGACGTATCTGAGCAGCGACAGGGTAACTCAAGGAACATTTAACTTTTACTTTTACTTATACAAATGATTTCAATTAAAATCTAAATAAAATTTGAGAAATAAAAGGTAAAAGGGGGGAATGTTATAAAATACAAAAAAAACACTACTTTTTATGCGCCAACGAATTTTATGACCTTCCTCGACGATGGTCGATCGTAAAAATGTTTTTTTTTCATAGTATTTATTTTAAAAATTTTTCATAGTATTTTGTGTTAAAATTGTTTTTTCCGGCATCCAACTGTCGTAGTTTTTTCTGATACAAAAAACAAGAATGAATCAGGATGGGATGACATGTCGGTTTTTGTGAGTTATCTGACACTGCTCTATTATCTTTAGTTGTCGCAATTAATATAAACGGATATTTTCCAAATATTCTAGAAAACGCCATTATAAATTATTCCACTGCATAAGAGAGGGGAGGATGACATTACTTTTAATTTAATCCAAAGTGACTGAAAAACTGCTTAAGAGCAGAATCATTGTTCGTTCTGTTGAAGTGCGATGTACTTAATATTGATAAATTCAGTTTTCGGAACAAAAGTGCACAAGTGATGCCATTTTTGCATTCTTGGAGGGCTTGTATATCGGTTTGAATAGTCTGTGACTTGACTAAAGCATTTGATTGTGTCAGTCACAGTATACTGCTATGGAAACGGGCATATATTTGAGGTTGGTTGAGTCCTATTTTTCAGGAAGGACTCTTACCTGGCAAATATCTGATCTCAGTGATGTGGTGTGTGGGTGTGTGGAGTGCCCCAGAACGAATTTTGTTCCTGTTACATGTTAATGACTTACCTACCTTGGATATTAGGGACCAAATTTACACTCTTTGCTGATGACACCACCATTCTCCCGCATGGGATTGACTCGGGATCTCTAAATCAGCTGACTGGGTGCATATTTAATAAAGATCCTACTGGTTTGATAGCAATTTGTTTAATATTTAAAGGACATTTAGATGTACCTTAAATGACATCCAGTTGGGTTGGTTTAGTTTTAGCAACCTCGAGAGTGTTGGATTTCTGGGTGTTCATGTTGATAAGGCACTAACTGGTGCAAGGCACATTGAAAAACTTACTGCAAAATTGTCATCTGGTTGTTATGCTTTGAGATCTGTGGCAAATAAACTACACTTCTCTGCTACTAGGGTGGTTTATTTTGCTCTCATTGTGTCTCACCTAAGGTATGGAGCCCCTTTTTCGCGTAGCTGCAGTGATTATCTGATTAATTCGAAGTTTGTTTTGCACTTTATGTTTCAAATGAGTGGAGGGGATTCTTGTGGGTAATTTTTTATAAGAGAGGAAATAATGACTGAGCGTATACCTGGTTTTTAGGAAGATAAGCATACTGTTACTGAAGGTTCTTATAATACCGGACAGATTCCCAACATTTCTCTACCAATTCCAACAAGCCAGATAAAAAGAATCCTTTGTTTATAGTGACAAAAAAATGTTCAATCATCTTCTGACTGGTATAAAAAGCATTCAGAATGTTATTAATTTTAGGAGGGAGACGCGTATATGGAAGTCTTATTATACTGTTACTGAATATTTTGAGGATCAGTAGTGACCTAATTAGTTACATTAGTATTAACATATTGCATCCGTCACGTTCAGATTTTGGCAGTTCGAGTCATTATTAAGTTTTGAAGCACCCTTGTAACTATTCCGTCCAGCATTTAGCTTTCGGAGGGATTCGTTGCGCGAGTCTCGGCTTGGTACGGTCCGACCGGATGGTTGGGGGGGACAAGAGTTTTGCGGAAGAAAGGACTCGTCTTCCTTTTTTACTAGAGAAGTGGTTCCGTAAGTCGGCCGTAGTTATATCTCTCGCCGAAGGTGGATTTTGGTCGATTTACGGGGAAGTATTTCCGTTTTGGTTCTGGGAACCTGCTAGTGAAATACGTATAGTGTTCGTTGTTCGAAGTTTTATTAGCTGCTTCCACTTGGTATATTTTTCTCTTGTAGGGCGCATTTTTAGGGAGTACATTTTGC
>MU183736.1:165377-178077 GCA_016904865.1 Pissodes strobi
TGGCAGTTCGAGTCATTATTAAGTTTTGAAGCACCCTCGTAGCTATTTCGTCCAGTATTTAGCTTTCGAAGGGATTCGTTGCGCGAGTCTCGGGTTGGTACGGCCCAACCGGATGGTTGGGGGAGACACGAATTTTGCGGAAGAAAGGACTCGTCTTCCTTTTTTACTAGAGAAGTGGTTCCGTAAGTCGGCCGTAGTTTTATCTCTCGCCGAAGGTGGATTTTGGTCGATTTACGGGGAAGTATTTCCGTTTTGGTTCTGGGAACCTGCTAGTGAGATACGTATAGTGTTCGTTGTTCGAAGTTTTATTAGCTGCTTCCACTTGGTCAACCCATCCATTGTACGTCCCGTCGTGTGTTTTGTTGTTATTGATTCGAGTGCCCTTTTAGTAAGGTAAGATTTCCGTATTATTAGCCTATATTTCGCGGTTTCGTGGGTCTAGTATTATCATTCACTATTGCATTATTCTTTTGATTAATTGCGGGTTCAAATGTTTAAATTTAAAGATTTCATTGCGTTGAATTAATATTTCTTGGTACAGTTAAATTGACATGAGAATATTACCGGCTTTGGAATGTGAAAACGAACGAGTTTTGTTGATCCGGGCTCGCTATCGGGTTTTTATGTACCACTGAACTACGCGTTTTTATGTTGTTTCCGAACGTTTTGCGTTGTCGACTTTCGGCGATATTAAGGGCTCGTTTCACTGAACTAATCTGGGCGCATTGTTTTATAATCAGGGCCATTATTTCGCATTTCGGATTTCAATTTTATGTATATTCTTTGAGAAATTTAAGAAAAATACGCGATTTGTTCTATTTTTCATTATTGTACCGAGTTTGAGACCGGTACCGTGTAAATTACTGTGGTTTTCTCAATATTAATATTTGTTTCTTTTCAAATGACATCTAGTCATAGATTTTGATTTTGACACTAATCAGGGAATTGGGTCGATTTAATTAGGTAGTAATTCATGCATACCTTTTTAATTGTATTAAGGGAGGCTACTTCAGCTATTTTTGAGAGTGCATATGTTAGCGCTCATTTGGCCATAGTTTTGCCTTATTGACCTTAGAGCTCGAGTCATTAAATGAATTTCGATTAAATAATTAGATAGCAAATACCTTAAATTACAATTAATTAATTAGATAGTTAGCAAATTGGAGGTTAGGCATGTTAACCTGTTAATTTGATGGGAATTTGTCTGGGACGCTGGTCTAGTTAAGATAATTTGCGATTTTTGGTCTGATACTTTTAATTATGCTAGTTTTTTTTGCAAGCTCGGTAAGAGCTATTTATTTATTGGTTTTTTGTGGTAGTGAATAATAAAATTACGTTTTTTTTATTAGGCCAGCTATCTGTCTCGTCCATACCGTATCTGTTGTTTGATTTATTTTGAAATTTGTTTTTTCTTTGAACATATTTGTTTTTTTTTTAGTTCCTTCTTTTCTCTATTCTAGCGCATATATTGTGATAGTCTCTTTTTAAATAGTTATGATTATGATTGTAATTTGGACAATAAAGCATATTTTGAATTGAACTGAATTGAATTTAAATTGAATATCTTACTTCAAATAATCGTCCATGGTGGGATAGTCATTGTTTTCGATCGCTGCATTGACGAATTGGTCCAATTTTTCCGCGTCTTCCAACACCAGTCTTTCGGCCTGTCTCTTCAAGTAGGAGGGGTCAGCGGCAGGCAGTGCTTCCGTCAGTCTAGTCCAGATGAAGTTCGTATCACGCTTTTTAGGTACGTAACCATCTACGGTTTATTATTAGAACACTGATTAGTTCTTAGTGACCCATAATAAAGTAACTAAATAAATTAATGAATGTTTTGATGCTTTTGGTTTTGCCAAAGCACGAGCTACCGTTTCGACACAATGTAATGGGCTAAAGCAGAAAATGTAATCAAACAAGTTTCAAACATTTCCATTGATTTTTTTAACTCGTAAACCCGTGACGAAACGTTGATTCTTGATTGTTCTAGGTACTTATTGTACTATCGTAGATCTATCTTAAGGCATACATTCAAAGTACTTCTTTCACAAGTCTAAAGTCACATCATTTCATTCATCTCTAAAGTATAGTTTCCTTACCTCTGCTCAGATCCTCGATAGCCCGGTCAAAATTGAAATTGACGCCCCGCGTTCTGCAGAATTCCCACAGATAATCATCGTCGGCATCAGGAAATATACTTTGCAGCTGACTGAGGTAACCATTCAAAACAACATCGTTGTGGCCATAACCTTAGAAAGAGAAGTAACAACTTAAATATAATTACATATATAATATTGATAAACAAAATATATATAGAAATCGTAACGAGAACTTTGTACTCACCTACAGCTCCTTCCTCCTCCAAGCCTTCATTATTTCCGGCTAAATCATCATTATGTTCCTGAATCTCATTCTCAATAACTTGAAAAATATCAGGGAACGCAGCTTCGGACAACATGTTATACATGTTCTCCATTTTTTGTTCAGGAGAATCCAAAGGATTTTCTTGCTCGACAAGCAGGATTATGCCTCTTATCTGTTCTTCTGTTTTGTATGGGAATACCTCTCGAAGAAACTGTAGTTGTTCCATGGCCATTTGTTAAGTTTTTACAAGCTGAAATATCAAACGATAAATAAGCCTAATAGATTTCAGCACAATTAATTTTTCTTTTTCTTTGTCGTTTTGATAAGGGTAAAATCTTTATGAGCATTCTTTTTCAAGCTATAATCCATGTTTCCCTGTGTCAGGTAGGTTTTCCAGTTGTCACAGAAATGTAAAGTGGTTGAAATGCAGATCACATTTTTTTTTCAACGATTTTATAAAATTTCTCCTTTTCTTGAAAAAATACTTATATTAAGATACTAATTCAGATAATGGTGATAAAAGCTTCCAGAGAAGCAATAAATGTTGCTAAATATTATCTGGAATTTTTAAAACAAAGTTAATTATGCATAATCAGTGTTGCAAATGGAGTTTAGGAGGGGCTCGCAACATCAATTAATATTTCTACTGATAACTTTAACACGTTATTTTTTTGCAAACATTGCGAAATATATTTGAGATGATATCCCGCAAGGCTTCTAAAACCTCTCGAATTCCAGATTTTTGCATTTCTGTTTTAGAAGCGGCCAGTCTTGTGCATGGAGATCCGCCCAGGGGTTCAAGGATATATTTCGATATACTAATGTAATTCTTTCAAAAAAAAAACTAAAAAATATTTTAAATGTACCATTAATGTGATAAACTTGTGTAAAAAGAAATCATCAACTAACTGCTATACAAAACAATGTGGCAAGAAAAAAGATTTGCCGGTTATGAAACAGGCCAGATAGAAAACATATAATTGCCAATAACCTCTAAAATAGGCGATATCCAATTAATAATTATCACCTGTTACAACACAAGTAAAGAAAGTGATAATAAACGTTAAATATTCAGTTGCTAAATTGCCAAAACATAATCATGTTTCCTTTAAACAGTCAATTTTGACTTATGTAAAATGATTAATAAAATAACTTTTTACTTAGTTTCCACTGTATATTTTATTAAAACACTTAACATGTTTCGCTAACACTGTAGCTTCGTCAGACGTATTATTTAAAATCGTATTGTCACGACTAACAACCATCCGAACGTTTTTGTGCTACCCTATAGAACTAGCCGCCGCGCCGTGCCCCTCGCTTCTCTGTCCGTATGAATCATCGCCCGGCCGGCCGCGAAGTTTCAGGATCGCTGGACTGGAATTATCTCCATGGCCTCGTCGAGACCATATAGAGTGGCCTCGGAATACTTCCCGAATATCCGTCATAGATTTGAGATTATATATAAGCAGACCTAAGGCGAATGTTAGTTAGTTCAGTTCAGTTAATCATTGAGTGTTGAATAGATATTAGTTGTAAAGTTATAAGAGTAGTTTAGAGTGTTAAATTGTATACAGTGGTAGTGAATAAAGAAAGTATTAGTTGAAAATAGCAAAGTTGTAATTCTGTTAAGAACCCACGGGAAAAACTTAACAGTATATAATATAATGGTGTTTTGTACAAGAAGAAGGATTGGTTTATAAAGTACAGGTAGTTAGGTAAAATTGTTTTGTTTTTACAACACTAGGTAAATCCGAAGTATTATATTGCCTATCTAGTAAATATATCTAACAATGGTGACCGATTTAGGTCTAATTGGTCGTTCAATAAAATGTCGGAGTTTTTAAGTTTGTTTATTTCCATAGATTCAAGCAAATTTAATTTTAAACCTTTATTTTCGCAATGTAAAATTTCATAATTATTATTGAAACTATGATTTTCTGATGTCAAATGATTCGAGTAATTAGACTCTGACTTGTTGATAAAACACATTTGATGTTCTTTGATATGCTTGTCGAAATTTCTGCCAGTTTGTCCAATATAGACCTTAGGACAGTCATTACATTTTAATTTGTAAACGCCTGATTTTTTCCCTTTGTTTACTTTTGTTTTATTATTTTTAATATGTTTTCCTATCGTGTTATTAGTTTTGTAAGCAATATTGATTTTTAGTGATTTTAAAAAACTGCTAATTTTGTTTTTATGTGACCTATATAAGTGATAACTTTAAAATTTTTTTGATTTTCTTTCAAGACTGGATAAACTAAACTTAGGGCTTTTTTATATGTTTTTTATTAAGTATTGTCTCTATTAAACGGGTAGTATATCCATTATTTAATGCGCTTTGTTTAATAAAGTTTAATTCTTTTTGAAAATGTTCATTGTTTAGAGGGAGAGTTATTAGTCTATGTAACATACTATAAAAGGATGCTAGCTTATGTTTTATGGGGTGATTTGAAGAGTTATGTATAATCAAGTCTGTATGGGTTGGTTTGTGTTAAATGGAAAATTCGTGAATGTTATTCGATATTTTAATACTTAGTCAAATCAAGAAAATTAATGGAATTATCAATTTCTTTTTCTGCTGTGAATTTTATACTGCTGACAGAATCGCTCGGCTGATGAATGATGATATAAACTGTCTGGCTTTTTACAACTGTTTTCAGTTTAATTGTATTTACAACAGTAGAGGGGTTCTCTTGGACTTGGTATTTTCAGATCTGCCGAACCTGGTGGTGGGAGAGGCCTCAGATGCTCTTTTACCTAACAGTGCCCATCATTCTGCAATCGATGTTGATATGAAACTTGAATCTAGCAGCCCCACATCGCACTGTGTGGAGTACTATCGTGATTTTCGCAGGGGTAATTACATTTCCCCTAATAGTTATCTTGCAGGTGTGGATTGGGACCGGCTTCAGCATTTGGATGTCGACCAAGCCATTCCTTTTTTCTATGATATCTTAAATCAGGGTATTAGTCTGTATGTACCATTAAAGAAGTTTTCTACTTCAACCTTCCCTCGATGGTTTGATTCTGAACTGCGTAGTTTAATAGTCAGAAAAAAAAATTGCATACCGAATATAAGGAATCTAACAGCTATCATGACTATGCTGCATTTTCTGTAATCAGGGAACAGTGTACAATAAAAAGAAAACTTTGCCATCAGGCTTATTTATTGCCAGTTCAAAACAACATCACTGACAATCCTAAACAATTTTGGTCCTTTATAAACGATCAAAGAAAAAACCATAGCCTGCCTGAAAGTGTATTTTATGGTGACTCAGTTAGTCACGATAAGAAGCAGCTTGTTGATCTATTTGCTGACTTCTTTTCGACAGTGTATAATAATGATACTGACCCAGTTACTACGAACTACCCTGTTAGAGGCATGGTGGATATTTCTTCTTATTGCATTAGCTGTGCTGACATCATAGAGACAGTTTTATCCTTGCACCCGAAGCTGTCTTTCGGACCTGATGGAATTCCTATGTTTCTGATAAAGTGCCTTTTTACTCTTGCCACTCCTATGAAAACCATATTTAATAAGTCCTTGTCAACTGGTACTTTTCCTGATGTGTGGAAATTCAGTTACCTTAAACCAATCCATAAATCCGGGCCCAGAAACGATGTTACTAACTACAGAGCCGTTTGCTCCCAATCTGAAATTCCTAAGCTGTTTGATAGGCTTATTAGAACGAAGCTTGCATGGGACTGCAAACATTCCATAAACCAGGAGCAGCATGGTTTTATGCAGGGTAGGTCAACCACTACTAACTTGCTTACTTACCAGCGTTTCATAACTAAAGCTATGGAGGAGGGGCTGCAGGTTGATTCTGTCTATACAGATTTTTCAAAAGCTTTTGACAGGGTCAACCTGGCGCTCCTTATAGCCAAGCTGGAGTCACTTGGTATATTGAAGTGGTTGAAAAGCTTTTTGTCTGGAAGGAGGCAGGCGGTCAAGTATGGCTCGATCATATCCCATGTATTTTTAGTCCTTTCAGGGGTGCCACAAGGCTCACATTGTGGCCCACTGCTATTTAATCTTTTTGTGAGTGATATTGGTGATTTTGTGGTATAATAATAATAATAATAATAAATAGTTTATTATTCCATTGTAAATTAAATATACAGGAAACATATACAAAATAAAGAATACAATCTTGGAATAAATGGTCCGATTTTCAGCTTCCTTTCGAGAGAAAGGTGCTGCTAAAGCCAATAAATGTACCAAAAAAAACATTTCAAGTTGTATACCTAATCCTAAAAAAAAAGAAAAGAAAGAGAGAAAAGAAAAGAGCAAGTCTAGGCAATTACATCAATAACTTAATCTAATTGATTTCACAATCATTCCTCAAGTAGCTGTTTATTTATTTATTTATTTATTGACGAACAACATTGTCCATTAAACAAAACAATTTTTACAATTCTTACTTAAGCTACCTTAATCCACCTACAAAGTGAATACATTACATAAATTATGTTTAATACAATGATATATATAAAAAAAAAGATAAATTATACAAAATTGAAATTAAGTTTTATATAATAATTATTATGCTAATTAAGACAGAAAAAGAAAAAAAAGACAAATAATCAGATGCTGGTTAGACGAGCTAATTGTCTTTTAAACATATTATAACTACAAAAAAGTTTAATTCGGATTGACCATTGGCGAGATTAGACGAGCGTGACATAAATGAATGTGCGGCATAATTGGTGCGGAGAAATAGGATATGGAATGTCTGTCGGCTTCTGGTCTGTCTGGTGGGAGCATTCAGATCTATTTCTGCAAGCAAATGTGGGCATTCGACAAATGAATTAATAATTTTAAAAAAATTGTTAAGGTCTCTATGTTTTCTTCTCACAGACAGTGGTAAAATATTTAGTCTCTGACACAGAGTTTCATAATTAAACTCACAGTCGTTAAAAATTTTTTTGTACGCCCATGCTATTTCGGATTGTTTACCGTGCTTGGTTTTAGAACGGTAGGTTAAGTTTACTGGTTACTAAGCAAAAACGCAACGGTAAGTAATTTACTTACCGTTCAGCTGAACGGTATAATATGTCTTATATATGTCTTTGTGTTCATAATGGGCGTACAAAAAATAGTATAAGCATCTCGAACAGTAAGGAGTTTACCGATCTCCTCCAATATTGTCGTCGATCGGTAAACTGTCCTTACTGTTCTTGATACTTAATATACTATAAAGTTCATGTAATGAGGAAATTTGCGTTGCATACTTTCAAGTCTGTGAATATGATTAGCATATTGAGGATTCCAAACTGATGAGGCATATTCTAGATATGGTCGAACAAGACAACAGTAAAGGGATTTAAGGGAAGAAATAGTGGAAAAGTCTTTAGAATGTCTCTTAATGAAACCTAACATCATGAGAGCTTTTTTGGTTATGTTTGTAATATGATCAATAAAGGTAAGTGCTGGGTCAAGAGTAACGCCGAGGTCATGGATAGTATGGATACACAGAAGAATATTGCCATCGATTGAGTAGTCAAAAGCTGTCTGCTGGCGTGATCTAGAAAACTTATATATGCTGCACTTTGAAACGTTAAGCTCCATTCCGTTTATGCTGCACCACAATGTGAAATTATTAAGGTCTTCTTGAAGTAGTTGGCAATCATAGGGTGTGGTTATTGACCTAAACAGTTTCAAGTCGTCAGCAAACAAAAGAAACCTGGAAGAGGTAAAACATTTTGAGACATAATTTATAAACAGATTAAATAAAAGTGGGCCTATGTGAGAGCCCTGGGGAACCCCCGAAGTTACTAAGATTTCGTGCGATAAAAAGCTGTTAACTCGTAACACCTGCGTTCGGTTAACCAAATAGCTCTCCATCCATCCCAACAATGGACCGGAGATGCCCATTATATTAAGCTTGGACAATAAAAACTTATGTGGAACTCTATCGAAGGCCTTGGTGAAATCAGTGTAAACAGAATGTACCTCTGAACCTTGTTCCAGGGCCTCACACACGTAATGGGAGTATGATAATAAGTTGATTTCAGTATTTTTACCTGGGCAGAATCCAAACTGTTCGGTGATTATTTCTGGGGATAGGCAGGAAGTGAGATACTTGGTTACAAGTTTTTGAAAAATCTTGGGAATGGTGTTAATGATAGAAATGAGCCTATAGTTACGAACATCAAGACTTATCGCCCTTTTTGTGAATAGGAACCACGAAACTGGTCTTCCAGAAATTAGGAACGTAAGCTTGTCTTAATAATTCATTAAAGATTACAAATAAAGGTCTAGACAGCACAAATGAGCATTGTTTAAGCAAAAGGGGATGAATATGATCTGCTTCTAGCTCCGCGAAAATATCAGCCGCATCCGGCCCCATCTCAGCTTCCACATCATTCAAATGTAGTGTATTGGGGAGCTCATTCGTTTTGGGTTTAGAATTGACAAAACCCCAAAAGTATTTACTATTACTTTGGAGTGAAGATTCAACATTTCCAATAAATTCCCTATAACATCTCCTTGAAAGTGTGCCACATTGAGATCGCAGGTCTGAAAACAATTGATAATCGTGAATTGATTTGGTTGATTTGTACCTTTTATGCGCCACCTTCCTTTGAATTGTCAAGCCAATCAACTCTCTGGAAAACCAACGAGGAAATTTACCACTCGCAACTCTTTTAAGGGGGACATAAGTATTAAGAGCATTGTATATCATAAAAAACATTTAACATGTTTTCAACATTCATGTTAGAGAGAAGAATATCCCAATTAAAAGATCTTAAATAAATGTTAATTGAAGAATAATTAGCAGATTTATAATCGTAATAAAATTCATCAGCCCGTATACTAGTAGTATGCCTTTCTGTATAAGTTAAAATATTAAACGCTAAGGGTGGATGATGGTTATCTACAGGAACCAAAGCATCACACGAGCCTACACTAAACTTTACATTACTTAATATTAGGTATAAAATAACACTGTTGTTATTATAAATATTATTTAATTGAAAAAGGTTGAGAAAAGCGCACATCTCTGTAAGCGTCGTGACTGAATCCAAGGTTTGTGGGGGAACGTATACTTCGTCACGAATAATGGCTCTGGAACAAAACTCATCCTCAATCCATATTGCCTTGGGAAGGTTAAAGTCGCCAATAAGGTATAAGTCGGTGTTAGGAAATGAATCATTTATGGAATCAATACTGTCGCTGAGCATCAGGTACTTTTCAACGGGCGAGGTCGGCGGTAGATAAACACATCCAACGATAAACTGAGACCTGGCGGACCCAACAGCAACATATATTTGTTCCACACTGAACGCAGCAGGAACTACATGGCAAGAGATTGATTTATGAATTGCAATCAATACTCCACCCATAGATTGCTTATCACTAGTCTCCGTTGAACGATCCTTTCTAAAAATTCTATGATCGGTCATACCCAATTCAGAGTCTGCAATATGGTTAGTTAAATTTGTTTCAGTAAGCAATATAATATGGTAATTGTTTATAGCCACATTATGAGATAACTCATTAAGTTTGGTTCAGAGGCCTCGTACATTCTGGTAATAAACTTGTAGATCATTAGTAGCTGCTAGGTTGCAACATCGGCCGTCAGTGATTAGTTTTCCGAACTGTCAACGATCTGTGAAACTCCATTAGTGTATCTTAACCTCACATTGGTGACTCCTTTGGATTTACACACCCTAAAATCAGACCACACCTTACTTTCGATCTTACGTTGTTCAGGGGTCAAGTCTAGGTTTAAATAAATGTTTTTTCCTTTTAGCTTTGTTTTGTTTCGTATCAAAGCTACTAGGACTTCATTCTGAGAACTCAATGAGACCCTCAACGCACGAGCTCCTTTGACATTCTTTTTACCAACCCTGGAAAATTGCGTGACTGTTGGGGGATTATCAGTTAATGTGCTTAAGACCACTGTAATATCCCCGAGATCTTCCCCATTTTCAGGAACGTTAAAAAGCATTATATTGTGTGATCTTTTCTGACGGTCTTGTATTTCACTCCATATACTATTATGGTTCGCAATGACAGATTGAGAAGAAAGGCTCGGAGTTATATCTGGATTTGTATTTTGGGTAATATTGTTAAGCTTGTTTTCCAAAGTTTCAAGTTTGGAACTAAGATCAGTTAATTTGTTATTGATCCCGGCTATTTGCGCGATATCGTCCTTTAAACTGCCTATATCATTCTCCATGGAAGAGACTCGATCTACTATGTGCAGCAATTTCTTAACACTAGCCGAGCAGTCTGGACAGAAAAAGGCCATAATGCGCTTAGACAACAAAACTGCGCGCAATTCTGTAGGGGACAAATCGGAGCATGTTTGACAGACTACTTTTTTACAGTGGTCGCATGGATAACCAAAGACATCCACAGATTTCTTTACAGGTTCCTTAAAAATAACTGTAGTGCTACATATGTCACACTTTCCAGACACGATATTTTGAATGCAATATGTGAAACAGATTTTGCATAAAATTTAAACAGTTTACTGCTTTTATTATATGAAACGGCCTATAGCTTATCAGCCCAATAAAGAAGTTCTTTAACAATAGATAAGTTAAAACTCATCATAAAATCGTTAAATAAAGAACCAGCATAAAAAATAAGACTTAAGTTATTAAACTTGGGATAAGAATAATGAGTGTTGCAAAAATCACTATTTAACCCTAGAATACCAGACTATCGTAAATATTACGACGCGCATTCTATTTACCTAAAAATACCAACACTCCGTCAAGGGGCCGTGTAGTGGCCTTGAATAGCTTGCTCCCCACTATTATTCTTTACGTTGATACACATGTAATTTCGGTTTTAGTGTCACTTATGCAGTTAGTGCTAGTGAAGTCGTCAAATTTACGATAGTCTGGCGTTACTGTTGGCATGAATTGCAGTCTCAAAACAAAACGCTGGCCACTGGCAGTATTTTATGGCATGTTGAATATGGCCTCAATAAACTCATATGCTCTCTATTGCACCAATACAACTAGGGTAAATAAAAAAACAATATCCCGTCAAGAATATATGTTGGAATTAAAAAATACTTTGATAAGGCCGTAGCTAGAACAAAGAAAAGATATACCCACTTTACAACGCTCACCTCGGCAGAGTATTTATAAAATCTTAGATTTAGATATGCATGAACAAAGGACCACTCAAGTTGAAAAGAAGCGTAAAGTTTGTTTCTTTTTTCCAACCAATCTTCAACGAATGACCACCACATATTGCATGCGGTGCAATCGTCCAATTTGTGGTCAGCATCGCTGAGATAAATGTACTGCCTAGGCTTAACAGTAAAACTTAAATACTTCTTTTTACTTTGATTTTATTATCAACATGTTAGAAAACGCTTTATTTTATTGAAAATAAAAAAATAAAGACTTTTAAAAATTTTATATTCCAGTATTTCAAAACTCGTCAAATTTACGAATGTCTGGCTATTACGTATGGAAAAGTAAGTCTGGTGCTCTAGGGTTAAAAACGCGTATATCACGCAATAAACAGTCGGGAACCACAGCCGATGTAAAACACAACGTTATCACAGTAATTAAAATGCGATAGAATTAAACTATCACATAGCATAGTGTTTGTTCTTCTAGATAAAGGGTGGCGATGCGAAAATACAGGGTGTTCGGAAATTGGGTTCCGAAACTCATAGGGGAAAATCTACATGCTAAATTAAGGTGGGTTTGTCATATAACAAAAGTTTGAATTCTCGATATTTTCCGAGCGAGTTTCCGAGTTATAGGTTGTCAAAGATCATTTTTTTAATTTTAATTTTTTACATAATGAGGTTAATCCCTAACGAAATAAGCTGGTATTTGGCATATGGTTCTGATATAGTAAAGGTCACCATTTGACAATAAAATTTATTCAGTATTCTGTTACTAGAGGGCACTTTACCCACAACTTTTTTTTTATTTTCCCTGTATCTTGTTTATTTAGACTAATAGTGCGAAATGAAATATGTTAACTTAAAGGCCACTCAAAACACTCAAAAATTGGTACTCTTGTTCAGAGTCGCTAATTGTCACCCTTTAGCCACAAATAGATTTTTTTTACTCCCGACACGAATATTTCACATATCTTAACCAAAGGTAATTTAAATAGCCGTAGGTCCTTAATGAATTAAATTTGAAAAAGTCAATGTCACAATCAAGTTACTAGTTAAATAAAACGTGCCTTGATTTTTTTTTTCACTTTTTCAAATTTAATTTATTAAGTACCTAGGGCTATTTAAATCACCTTTGGTTAAGATATGTGAAATATTCGTGTCGGGAGTAAAAAAAAATCTATTTGTGGCTAAACGGTGACAATTAGCGACTCTGAAAAAGAGTA
>MU183737.1:0-12317 GCA_016904865.1 Pissodes strobi
CGGTTATATTGGCAACGTCGCTTCTAACACGACCGCCTTCGTTTCGCCAGGCAGTTTACGTTAAAAATCCTTAGGCCCACGGCTGTGACGTCAGCACCAATTTTAATTCAAGCACTTTGTCTTTGTACTCTAGGAGTTGTTGCTATAACGCACTTGCAGCACCAATATTTTTATTTATCAGAAAAGTTGATTGGTGATGACTTTTGAAATAGACATCGCCTCAATTAATTACCGTCCACCAACTCCATGGGGTTTTCGTTATATATATTTGGGCTCACCAAGTTTGGCCATTATTCCGCACCGCGGTCAAGGTTTCTGCGTTTCATGTGAGCTGCAAGACGAACCCAAGATATTTTGCTTCCTTAGAACATTAAATTATTGCGTCGTCTATTTATTTATTTATTCTCACAGCGACAAGAAAATTCGACAAATTTATTGTTTGGTTTGGACATATTTAGAAATTTGCTGTGTTCGTAGGTTTTTCTTTCTCAGAGCTAGATGAATACTTGATCATACAGAGTAATCAGAACGCTTGTCTCAGATGTACTTAATTAATGTTACAGCAATGGTACATATTTTCATAGGCTCATTTTACTACAAAGCTGTTTGTTTCAAAATTGTACTCTAAATTATGTAGTATTATTGCCGGATCCGTCCAATTTTTTTTTCGGAAGTGGCAGTCGTGTTTTTAGTAGAACTTGATGCCCCTGCAATGTTTTAATTTAACAAGTTGTTGCAAACGGCTTCACTAAATAAAATAGTAAACAAAATGTCATCAAATTTGTTACATAATTGCAATTATGTTGTCAATGCTTAACGATATCAACCAAAGGTAGTCGTTGTTTCTATCTAGAAAAGGAATTTTTGTCCTATTGCTTTCTGTTATAGGATCTCGATTATTATCGAGAACAACACCGGGCTGTGATGAATCAACTGGAGGTCTCAAGTCAAGACTCTGCCTCGTTACGTACCAAATACACTGAACTTATAACTGAGAACAAACAATTGAGGGATGATAACCAGAGACTGCTGAAAGAGCTGACCGAGCATAATGGCAACGCCTCAGAGACTCTTTTTATGCCGCACACGCAGGTTTTGTCCAAGTTGGAAGTGGCACAGGACGAGAACGCTAGACTGTTAAAGCAATGTGAAGTTTTAGGTGAGTAAGGCTATTAAAAATTCATGACAGTAATACTCAAATAAAGATGTAAATAACGGCAAAGTTTTGTAATTTCATTAATCAGGAAATTGATCAAGTTTCTGTGTAGTAATAATCAAGAGAGTATCATCGTCATTTCATGTGATCAAATTTGGTTCAACTAGAATTCAAAATGAAACTTCTTCCACATCCATCACACTCTGTCTATGCCTCAACAAATATTTGCGCTACGATCTCTCATTATCTATTACTAAATATTTTGCCTTTTATATTGCTTTTTAATGTTCATGGCCCAGACCATAAAACACTTCAGATAAATTTAAACACAACACATCCAGCTATAAATCCAATATTCTACGCGATGACTTAGTGTTTATGTTTTGTAATCTTTATGACGACGATTAAGAATGTGAAGAACCAATACCTCATGTAGAAGAGTTATCATACGTCTATTAATTTTTATCATATACCTTGCAGTTCCTCTTTTCTGTTTTTTTTTTTTTACTGCAATTATGTATCAATATGTTTAAAAACATTAACTTTTGCGAAAAAGTTATTACTCTTCAGTATATTGGTTTAGTATGTGTGTCATAGTGCAAAGCTATGGTAGACCGCAAAAAGTCCTGAAGGTCATAAGGTAGTTTTTTAACTGTACTGTTCCAGAAAGCACAATATTAAACTAGTATTCGGGGTATTAATACAAAAATGGTGTTGTTTCTGATAAATTCAAGTAAAGTGACTCTTAAATTATTTTGGTTGAATTCTTACTGTAGCAACTTGGTGATTTTGTGTGTCATCAATATATTATTTATTTAATGTTATCGAATTATATCTTCAGGCCAAGAACGGGGGGCAGCTCAACGAGATGTTCAAGGACTTAAGCAACAATTGGTGAAACTATGTAAGGATTACGCGAAATACAGGGAAGCACATCAGAAACTACAGCAACAATACGAAGATTCCGTAAATATAACAATTAAGGCGAATAAAGATATCAAACGGCTGACGGATGAGAGAAATGCTACAATGGCAGAATATACTCTCATTATGAGTGAAAGGTAATAATTTGATTAATTTGTAATGTGTGTTAATTTTATTTTTCTAGCTATTAAAATGAAATAATATTGGATAATAGTCAATTTCATTGAATAATAAATATATTGACACTTAGATATAGCATTTTAAACGTTATTTTGTATATGTAAGTAGATATAGATGATTTGTTCTGCGCCCTTCACTTCCGAGAGGAAGCTTATTGTCCGAAATTCGCGACGTTTCAGGCGACTTGGGCTAAGGCATAGCCGCGGCCGTGCGACGTATTAGGAACTCCGTCCTCACAAATTTCTTAAATAAATATAACTAAATCTTCAACACGACCCTGATTCAAACTTCCCATAAACAAATTATATCAACTTTTATGGCTTCCTGTTTACAGCTTCGAAAACAATTTTTGCGATAGCCTTCCGTAAAAAATTGGAATAATAACCGAGAATAACAGCCGCAGAGAAACGACAACATAAATCTCGCCCAAAAATTTGGAGTGGGACAAAATTTTTGTGTGAACGCCAGTTTCCTTTGGTTTGTTCGTGTGTTAATTATTATTGAAGTGACGAGGGTAGTCAGAAAAAATTAAACGCTTATCAAAGTTAAACGCCCCTTTAATTCAGCATGTTCCAGTATACCTAGAGGGATGAAATTTTCAGGACATGTAACCGGGGTAATATGATGATCCTGGACGATAACTGGACCCTGTACCCCCCTCCCCACCGTGTTTGGCCAGGAGAGAGGCTAACTAGAGCTAACCCAAACTAACCAAATCTATTAAAATTGATTATAACTTATCGGAACCGCTTCAAATGACTAAAATAAGTTGAGAATAAGTGAAACTAACCGAAAGTTAAATCGACGACTAATCCAAACTAACCAAATCTATTAAAATTTATTATAACGTATCGGAACCGCTTTAAACAACTAAAATAAGTTGAGAATAAGTGAAACTAACCGAAATTTGAATCGACGACTAACCCAAACTAACCAAATCTATTAAAATTGATTATAACGTATCGGAACCGGTTCAAATGACTAAAATTAGTTGAGACTAAGTGAAACTAACTCAAAGTTGATTGGACGACACTAACCTAAACTAACCATATTAAAATTGATTATAACGTATCGGAACCGCTCAAATGACTAAAGTAAGTTGAGAATAAGTGAAACTAACCGAAAGTTGATTGAACTACTAACCCAAACTAACTAAATCTATCAAAGTTGATTATAACGTATCGGAACTGATTCAAATGATTAAAATAGGTTGAGACTAACCCAAAGTTGATTGGATGACTACATTTGCATAAACATAAATATTAACACATTGTCTTCACGTTTTAGTGACATAACTATATTCTGTCTTTCACGCGACCTGGTATAAATAAAAAGAAAAAGTCTAGATTTTGTCTTAATTAAAAATCGGAAGCAGATAGAGCAATGACAACTGTAAAAAATTTCATATAAATTTTTCGGTATTATTTATAGTTAGTTTTAATGTATTTGTGAGAAGTAAGGTCAGAATAAATTAAATAATTTTACTTAAAATTAGACTATTGACGCTAAAATGTACTAGATTAATTTTGTAGACTGCATCGCTGTATTATATTATTATTATACTTTATGCTTATTTTGTAACTAAATAACTGCAAACTTAGCAAATTTATTTCGAGAAAAACGTTAAAAGATCAAACTTTTTTTTTGCTTTATAAATTCATTATTTTTTTTAAGCTTAACTATAAACAATACCGACAAATTTATATGATATTTTATATACAGATGTCATTGCTCTATCGACTTCCGATTTTTAATTTCGACAAAATCTACACTTTTCCTTTTTATTTATACCAGGTCGCGTGAAAGACCGAATATGGTTATGCCACTAAAACGTGTCAATATTTATGTAAAAATATGTCAACTTAATCCCCTATTAATATCCGATTATATAGATTTCACTAAATTGGACGGTTCAAGCAATTGTCAAATCTGACATTATTATAACATATCTAAAAAAGTGTTTAACAAAAAGGTTTTAGTTTTCTATGCTCTATTGTATGCCAATAAAATTTGACAACTGCAACTGTCAAATTTGACAGTTTTAGATGTCAAATTATTTCAGATGAATATGATATATGTCAAAATATTACCTTAACATTTTGACACATTTTAAATATCATATTTGAACATATATTTTTTACTTGCAGAAAAAGTAGCCATGTTTATTTTATATATTACACGTTTATATGTCAGCGAGAGCTTTAATTTTTTTTTCAATTTATTTAATATCATACTTTGACATATGTTAGCTTTGGCCGAAAATCATTTGTGTCAAAACTAGTAGCAATATTCATGTAATTATGGCGATCTCTTTAGGCTACCGCCGTATTATATGCGAATCGTTTGGATAAATAAAAAAAATGTTTATCCAGTACGTGTCTGTCTCATCAATTCTATTATAGTGCGTAATATACTGCATGACATTAGTTAAATTTGACCATCATTTACATTTAAATTTTTCAGAAATGTTTGAAATAAACAGGTAATTACATGGTATTTTTGACATTGATATTAAGTATATTGTAGATAATAGTTGTTATTATATTGTTATTAATTTGATTCAGTTTTTTTGTTACCTTTTAACTACTATTTGAGGATTTGTTTTTATATGTATTTGTAAATATATCGGTAATAGTTCGAATTAACTGGAATTTTTCTAAAAAATAATTTCTTTAGCAGCCTGTATATGATTTTAAAAATTTTATTTTTATCTTAGTAACATGTAAATGGGTCGCTCTAACCGGTCCCGTTGTAATCAATTTTAAAAGATTTGGTTACTTTGGGTTAGTAGTCCAATCAACTTTCGGTTAGTTTCACTTGTCCTCAACTTATTTTAGTTATTTGAAGCAGTTTCGATACGTTATAATCAATTTTAATAGATTTGGTTAGTTTGGGTTAGTCGTCAATTCAACTTTCGGATAGTTTTACTTAGTTTCAACTTATTTTAACCATTTGAACCGGTTCCGATACGTCATAATCAATTTTAATAGATTTGGTTAGTTAGGGTAGTCGTCGGTTCAACTTTCGGTTATTTCACTTATTCTCAACTTATTTTAGCCATTTAATGCGGTTCCGATAAGTTATATTCAATTTTAATAGATTTGGTTAGTTTGGGTTAGTCGTCGATTCAACTTTCGGTTAGTTTCACTTAGTGTTGTCAACCGAAAGATGCCAACTGACAAGAGTCTAGGGAACACACAGGAGGAGCTCCGAAAATTTTTTTCGTATTCCAGATTAAGCAAAAATAATCGAAACTAACTTTAACTAGCCAAACAAGCGCATTGAGAGGAGCGCGCTACCCAAACTAACCCAAACCAACCCAAACTAACGCAAACCTAACCCAAACTAACCCAAAACTAACGCAAACTAACCAAAACTAACCGTAATTAAACAAAGTAAAGCGCGCTTGTCTTCCGTGTTCCAGATTAAGCAAAAATAATCGAAACTAACTTTAACTAACCCAAACTAACCCAAACTAACCGAAATTTAACCCGCACTTAACCCGCCCTTAACCCAAATTAACCCAAACAAATCTATCTATGCTTTTGGACGTCGCAAAATATCGGCCCCTAAATGGAGCCCCTAGTGTCCAAAATGTTTTTTACAGTTTAAGGGGTGCCCGCCGAACATCCCTGCCGAACGTCAACCCTTTCCGACGTCAAATCGCCTTTTTTTCTTTCGCACAGCCTGACCCCTAGGGGCCTCGACTTTCTAATGTCCAGATTCGGTCGTCTCATCACCGAAAACTCCCGACGGCTGATTTTCGTCGAACTCGGACTTGCCTAAAGACGAGTTCTATTCCGAGCTCACGTTCCCCAATACAAAGAATTTCAGATCCCAGAAAAATGAAAATTTTCAGGTAAACTTTACATTTTATCGAATACCTACCTTATTTGAACTCCTCTCGAGAAACTGTATAGGAACTTTTCGATGGACCTTAAAACGACGCAAATACTGGCGCAAACCGATTTGAGATACCTCTTTTCGTTACCGAGAAAAAGGCTAAAATATGAAAATCACGTTTGGTCAATTAAAAAAAAAACGAAACGTCGTACAATCAAACTGGATACAAAACATTATAGTACCCGACAAGACCCATATTTTTTCCATTTAAAGTTTACCTCTAACTGTTACCGTTTTCGAATTATAGCCGATTTTCTGAAAATCTCGATTTTTTTAAGCCATATATCCCTGAAATTTTCGATTTTTTTTTAAATACCTGTTTTCATGACGAATAAGAAATGTACGCTACCTACGCCATGATATAATACACATATTATTATTTGTAAAACAAAAAAAGACATTTTTGTTTGTTTTCCTTTTCTGCTTACTTGAATGTTGGTGCGGAGTGTCGATTAAATTAAAGTTAGATTACTGTTGATTGAATGAACTAGCCTTTAAATCACTTAGGCTCTAAATGTAAAGAAATCCGAATTTAAATATTAAAGCTCACTTTTATAGGGTTCTCAGCAACCTAGAAAACCTGTCTTCCAACTTTACCTATGAAAAGTCAGAACAATAATTGCCAATGTTGCAATTAGTCAGGGAATTTGGAGAATACACTTGAACAATTTTTAGTTTTAACAGTATGTTAAATGGGCAGTTTCATGTGTATCTATTTATTTTTTAGTTAACATTACAGTTTCGTCTCGAAGATGTTTGTCATATGCTTTCAATATTCGCCTTATAAAGGTAGCTTACTTATATCAGTATCGGCCGGCTATATCCGTGCTTTTTTTACATTGCCCCGGAGAGTTACGGTGAATTGTGTTAACTAAAATTAAAATTACATTTGTATTGTATTTGTATTTGTTGTACACGTGAGTGGGCCCAAATAGGACCCTGCACTGCGACCCTTGGTCTATTGTGGCTCACATCTGTGGTTTCCACTATGCCAGAGGCTCGATCCTTTTCATGAAATCGAACATCTTTTTGGGAGGGAGTTGTTCCACCAAGTGGTTCCTCTGTTATCCCTTTTAGTCTTGAGTGGACAGTTTACATGATAAGCCGTATTTATGGCTGTCCTCAGTTGCTCCGAGGCATTTGATATATTTGCAATAGAGGTCCGCATCTGCTCCTGAAGGGGAAGACTAAAACCAGCCCAATCAGTGCACTTAGGGTCCCTGTATTCAAAGATGGGTCTTTCACCTGTTTTCAGATTGAAGAGAGTATGACTATGATCAGAGCACGAGGGCTCTGATGACACTATCCAATCTGAGATTCTTTTGGATAAGAAATTATCACTGATCGTTAGATGTAATACCTCCTGCCTATTGGCAGTTACAAAGGTTGGTTCAGAGCCCCTGTTATTAACAACCAGCCCCTGCCCTAGTAAATAATAATGACTCACCTCTTTGGTTGGTGTCCGTGCTGCCCCACACTGTATGGTGCGCGTTGGCATCACATCCAACTAATAGATGGGTGTTCTTCCTCCGACTGTAGACGATCAAGTTACGCATTTTTGGAGGAGGTTGGTTTGCTTCAGCGTCCCCAGGAAAGTAGGCAGAGCATACGAACACATCCGTTGTGCACGGGTCCCGTGAGTATTTTGACAAGCGCTGTCGCCATGTCGCGCGAGCTATGATCTGAAATTTTGAAAAATTCCATGTTGTTTTTGATTAAGATACATGCTCTGGGTCTGTTTCCAGAGCAAAGTATCTTACCTGATGTATTACCTAGGCCTCGTATTTGGCCTGTGGTTGCTAGCCACGGCTCCTGAAGAAGGGCGATATCTACCCGCCCTTCATTAAAAGTTTTGCCAAGGATGTATGAAGCAGCCTTGGCATGTTGCAGATTGGCCTGCAAAAAAATGCTCTTATTTTCAATTTTTCTTCCCAGTCTGCTTGTCCAAGGGGGCCCTACCTCCTTGGTTTTCGACCTTTTGGTCCCCTTGCCAGGGAAGGATTTTCCTTTCCCTTTCAGGGGGGCTGGTCGAGGTGCGACATTTTTTGAGAGGGATTTGGCTGCCTCCCTGCCACCCGATGTTGATGCTGTTGCTTCCACCAACTCGGTCCCAGGTTTGGAAGCTCCTGTGAAGGTAGGATCAACCCTGCCTTCAGCTTCCCCCTGAGGGGCTTCGGTGTAAGTGCCAGCCTGCTGTTCCCGTGAGCGTCTCTCCGTTACCCCCGCGGCTTAGGACGGAATTGCACCTGTCCAAAGCCAAAGAAGGATCTGAAGTACATCCCCTTCAAAGTCGCCATTGATTTGTCATCAATGACGAATGTCCAGGTTTGTCCTGGACCTGACTCTTTCCGGTGTAGAATCACCCACTCCCGGGTGTTTAGACTGCGTTTCATATTCCGCAGTCTTGTAAGAACCACGTCCGATGTCAACCGTTTGTCGTTGTCATCGGGTATGTATGCGATGCATACATGTGGTCTTGGCATGTCAACTCCGTTGACGGTTTTCAGTTGAACACCTTCCCACGGATTTAGGACGGCTACTACGTGCTTAAGCCATGTCATGCTCGCTTCGTCAGCGCAAGTCACTTGCAGCCGTCCTGGCCTAGCTGCACATCCCAGGAAGCGGACTTGAGGTCCGTCTTCCGTAAGCTTGTCCACAGACGTTATTGCGTTCTGTATTAGCCTAGTTTGACTGTTATCCAATGATTATTATATTCCAACTCTAATACCCCGCAGTCCCGCCCTCTTAAGATAAGCCAGGGGTGGTTGTTCCAGCCCTGTGCTTTTTTGCCTGCTGTTCAGGTGTGCTGCCATCAGATCGTGTGCGTTTTCCGCCCTGTGATCTGCTGGTGCAGGGGCGGTCTTCTTGCCCCCGAATAGTGGACAGTTGTCTCTGGCCACTTCCCGGGTTCAGGTTTCCCTTGTCCCCTTTTTTTTCCTACAAGAGCCTTTTTCAAGGCTGTGGGGTAGTCTAACCCCTCTTGAAGGAATCGTCTGAGACGTTTTTTCGCCGACAATGGTAGCCTCCTTCTCATGAGAATAGGATTCTCAAGAGCGGCCGGCTCCCCTTCGGTCTCGCTCTTCTCTAGGTTTTGGTCTGCCATACGGTTCCCACGAGTTCCCACGAGTGGCTAGGGAAAGGAGTCAACCACAGTAGAGCCCTGCATTGCTGTGGAGGGGCAAAAAATACATCAGGATGCTGCCTGGTTTCCTGAAGGCACGTTTGAGAGATCAAAACCCTGATGCCATTCAGTCCTTGGCATGTATGCTAACCGTGACTTGGGGGAGTTTTTCGACTTGCCTAGTCTAGATCCGATGTCTTCAGTTAGCTAGCAGGGGCAGCATGTGGCTTTTCGCTCACGGACATCGGTCTTGACGCACTTGAAGCCTATACCAGGAATGCACCGTAGCCCATTCCTAGGATACACTACAAGGAGCCCTTGGTCGAGGCGTCTAAACGATCTCGTATATCATCACCCCCCAAAAAAAATACATTTAAATACTGGCATGTTTGCAAATAATTGAAGTATGAAAAAGTGGCATATTTGTTATTCCAAATAAATTATAGATAAGTAAAGCGTTTTTCTCTATTGTCCAAATTAATTAAGTTTCTCATTGCAAACTCTAAAATTTGTATGCGAGTAGGACGAAAAAGGCCCTGTACTATTTGTGTTTTTTAAGCAGCTTGTATTTTTTTTCGTGTCTTCTTCCGTTCAACTTTATACACACATTATTTCTACACTGTTTTATAAAACATGCCATGGCTGTAAATATGATCTAGCCTTGGCAGGTTTTAAATCATATTATGATGAAAAAGCGAATAGTATATTGTGCAACGAGCTTTTAATGATGGGTATTAAGACACGAGCATGAGAGTTACGATACGAGCCGTAGGTGAGTGTCGTAACGAATGCGAGTGTCTTATTAGCCATTAAATGTGAGTTGCATACACTATTTTTTCTACGACCAGTCATAATAAGGATAAATAATCTTTAATTTTTAAAATTACTTGGTAAATTGTCTATGAACTGTCAAAATTGATAAATTTTCAATCTGTCATGATCATGGCTGTCTTTGATATTGAACGAATATCACTGTGATGCTGAATTTTGATTGGTTAAAATTCAGTTTAGTAATGAAGCGTGAGTATCGTAATGCACTTCATTACGATACTGGTAGTAAATGTCTAATAAATCAATTAAAGTATAGGAGTAGAAAAATACCATTATCTTTCAGAGATACTGTCCATAAAGAGATGGAAAAGCTTAGCGACGACCTTTCCCAAGCTATGAAGAAATTAAAAATGCTAGATGGTGATAATAAGGAACTGCAGGAAGCAAAACGAGGAATGAATTATCAACTTGAATCCTTAAAGAGAGAGATAGCGAGCGCGTTACATGAGAGAGATAAGGTAAAACTACGGAAAGTTGCTTTTCCAATCTAAACTTAGAAAAGGAAACCTGCTATATTTTCACAATAAGTCGAGCTTTCTCAAACTCTATCTCAAATAAAGCATTAATGTTATAAAATAAATGTTCATCGACATCAGAATATATATTTATATATATTCTTATGTAAAATATAATTTTAATTTACACACAACAGTATAAACGGCATAGAAAGTTAAAAATAAATTGAAACTGCTGTAATACATGCACAAACACAAGACAGAAGTGCAAAACCATAGATCCTAACATTTGAATCGTCGAGTTCTGCAACTCTAGTAAAACGTTTAATTGTGTCTGACTTCACTGGAGAGGTGATAAAAAGGCTTTTTTACTTAAACAAACAAAAAACCTAAAATGTTTTCAAAAAAACGTGATGAGGTCAGCTGACGGCTTTAAAATACACTCTTTAAAGATAAAAATATTCAGCATTAAAACTATCATCAGAATTTTTTTATGTAATTTCCTGTTTTCGAGATGCATGGGGTGAACTTTGAATTTGTACGGTAAATACCTTATTGATGTACTGTGAATGGGTTCTACGGATTAATCCGAGGGGATATTAATGATACTGTGTATAATACCTTGTTTTTCTTCTTAGTTGTAAATTGTTAATTAGGTCACCTGTTTCTAGGCTCTCAAGGAATGCAACGACCTTCGCGAAAAATTCGGCGAATTGGGAGCCGAAGATGGCCGTCTCATTCTGTGCGATCAGATGAAAAAGAGCCGTGGTCGTCTAATCGATAGTTTAGGTACTCTGGGAGAAGGCGGTGGTAGGAAAGAGCATCTGCGGGAGGATTCACGTTCCATAGGTCAAAGGCAGAGGCTAGATAATTTGGATCAGGCAAATCAAGAATTAGAATCTCTAAGGAAGAGTCTCGATAAAGCACAGACTGAATTAGCTGAAGCTGTAAGTGTAACTACTAAGTAGTTAACTTTTATATTTGCAATAATTTTTAAAATTAATATATTTGGCGACATTTAGATCGCCCTCAAAGGAAAATGCGCGTTTCAGTATATCGTTTCTTCATAGTACTATAGTTTACAGCTCACATTGTGAAGCGTGGAATAAGAATGAACAAGTTTATTCCCATCCAAAAGCGTCGTCAATATGTTTGGGAAATCAGCAGGCGTTTGAATTTTACCATTACATGTTCAAGTTTCTTATCTAAAAAGAGTTTCAATCCGGAATTATGCATTCCAAACTATAATTTGTACAATACTGTTTATTTAGTTATGATTATACAACGACGTTCCTAGTGAAAACCGTACCTAATAAACACATATAATTTTGCAAATGTTTTTCATAGGTACAAGAAGCAGAAGTCTCGAAAGGTAGGAGGGACTGGGCATTTTCAGAAAGGGACAAAATTGTCTTAGAAAGAGAAAGCATCAGAACCTTGTGTGATAACATGAGAAAAGAAAGAGACAGAGCAGTTTCAGAATTGGCGGAATCTCTAAGGGAATCTGACGCTATCAAAAAGCAGCGCAATGAATTGTTGAAAGAGAATAAGGTTAGTGCAGTTAATACATATTTTCTAACTTATCTTGCCTTAGATTGTGTAACAAATTAATTTATTTGACAATTATTGTATCGAATGAGCCGTGTTCATGAGAATATGACTCTGAAAATGATTTGACGTGACCAAATTTCGAGAGCATTATTCTAGGAGTTTTGCGCTAAGTTATTGCAAAGAAAATTAAGAAATA
>MU183737.1:36589-53661 GCA_016904865.1 Pissodes strobi
AACTGATCAGTGACAGTATGTGACAAGCGGTGCTGCACTATATTAGCAAGCAGGAACGTCAAACTGGTGATAGCAGTCTGATTACAGGGAGTGACGCCCCCGTCATTCCGAGTTGTCACGGGATGTGGCCCATTAAATCCCATCCTCCTCCTCTAGGCTGGAGAACACCAAAGTACAAAGTCTGGAGCTAATCACTGGGGAGTGACCCAACAAACCTCATTCTCACCCCTTTCAGTCTAGGGACCACTAAAGGAACAAATCTGACACCGATGTTTCCAGTGGAAGCGGCCCTAGGTGGTAGATGCATAAGCCTATTCGCATCGTCCGGTGAAGGACCGCCGCCCCACCAGAACTAGGAAGCGCTAAGTGGTTTTTCCGAATCACGTTCTTCCTAGCTGATGGTTCCGGGTTTCACAGTAGAAATATATGGACATGATAGCGCTTCCAGGATCAAAACATTCCGGAGGTAAACTTCCTGGCCATTCGGATCTCCGGGCGCTGGGTGGCCCTTCTAGCACAGCCAGCAAGGATACCGAACCAATTTAGAATAGATTTCTGCAACATAAGAGGCCTGAACACAAACATTAATTCGGTACGCGCAACATCTGCAAACAAATAGACCACATATATTAGCCCTTACAGAAACACAAATATGTTCTACAACAACAGTAAACTACCTCTCCCCCGGTTACGACCTACACTCCCGATTTAGACATAAGTTCAGAATATGCCTTTTTATCCGAAGTGACCCTTCGTGTCACCGCGAGGAAACACTCGAACCGAACACCCTTGACCTCATGTGGCTCAAATTCGCTGCCAAGGGATTAACCAAGTTCATTTGCCGTCATGCCTGCCAAAGCTTTTTTACAACACTAGCTACCGCTTATGATTCTGTATTGAAGAAATAATCGTTTTGGGAGATTTCAATGCCCATAACACCAACTGGCTCACAACAAAACCTACAACGAAGGTAGAAAAGCTGAAGCATTAGTCATCAGCCGCGGGCTTACTCAACTTGTAGACGAACCAACTCGGATCTCAGAGAGGGGTGAATTTGCCGCCCTCATGGATCTTTTTCTAGCCACAAATCCCGACCAGTACAGAATTACAGTCCGCCATTAGGTACTTCAGTCCACAAACTTATTACAACGGTTTTGTGAACTACCACTCCTACAGAAGGATCCACCATTGTCTCGCAAAATCTGGCATTACAATTGTGCAAACTGTGAGGAGCTAAGAGATGGATTTTCATCGGTCTGTTGCGAACAGATTACGCAAGTAATCGCCTCAGGAATGGAAGCAGACATCCCAAATTCCATCAAGTTATCGTCAAAAGGAAAGCCCTGGTTCGACAGAAGATGCGAAAGAGCTGTAGGTAGGAAACAGCAAGCCTACAAGTACTGGCAGAAAAATCAGACCGTTGAAAGTCGCAGTTATTTTACCGAAGCGAGAAACGACTGCAAACGTGTGATTGACGAAACAAAGAACACAATCCAAGAACCAGGCGACTACAGCTAAAGAAAAAGCAAACATGCTCGCCGAAATGTTTTCATCGCACTCTACCGTAAACGTCCCCCACGGCAAGACTCTCCCCACCATATCCAACATCAACAATACCATGACGGAAGTTAAGTTTCACCACCGTAATATTCGTAAAATCCTCAAAGAGCTAGATACGCAAAATGCATAAGGGCCGAATGGAATATCTGCCCTCGTGTTAAAGAACTGCACCAACGAACCCATTTTTTCCAGACTTTTTTCTCCGTCTTACCGGAAAGGGATTTTCTTGGGAAGTCGCTCGAGTACAACTTGTTCCAAAAAGGCAAGAAAACCACGCCCCAATATATATCTCGAGCGATTGTGTTTTGATATTTCGACATAGTTTGGCATGACGGATTGCTCTACAAACTGTAGTTGGCTTGCCAGTTTTCTTATGAACTGATCTCTGCACGTTGCAGTGGCGTTGAAATGGCTCGAGTGGACAAATATTATCCTATTATAAGTTATTATAAGTTAAGTTAAAAGCAGTACTGTCTTTTAGAATTTCCGAATTTCTCTAAATATGCCTATTCTTAATGCAGTGAGTAAAGTTTTGTTGAAAGTCCAGAAAATGAATATTTAGATTACTGAACTAGTTTTTCTCACGTCAATTTGAACTATATTTTTACGTTTATGTGTGTCACAAAATACTGTTCTCACAAATGGATATTCTTTAGGTTTTGGTTTACAGCAAAATGACAGGACATTCAAGCGGGTGCTGCGATTTTATCCGATAGATGAAATGTGGCTTTAGTATGATGCTTTATCTATTACGTGCTTTAGTTTCCGTAGATGGTAGAGATTTTCCCGGTGATGGCGCAGTATACGTCGCATCCGTCAGCCCGGGGTGCCTGCCATCGACAAATTCTTTCTGCACGATAGAATCGTTCGTGTGAATGACGTGGACTGTAGCCAGTCCTCTCTACGGATGGTCACCGAGGCGATTCGCTTGGTGGCCATCATGTCAATATTGAGAAAGATCGGATGCTTTTAATACTGCCCACAGTAAAAATGAACGCCTATAATTATATGATCAGAACTTAAAAGACATTTATATGCACTTTTGTTATGAATCGTTAAAGTATTCGTATCTTTAGGTTGTCATGGCCTCTCGCTAAAAATGGGGGTGTATATAAACTGCATCAGTGATGACAGTCTCGCGGCAAGGGATAAGAGTCTCACGGTGGGCGACCGAATTTTGCGAATCAACGATAAATCCATGGACGACATTGAGAGCGTGCGAGAGGCAATGCAAGTGCTCAATGACGATAGCACCGACGTTATTAATATCACTACTCTGAAAATGAGTTACCCGGAGTGCCCGAACGTGTTCACGCCCGTTAGGAGGAATAAGAAGGAAAATAGAAGTTCACAGGTAAGCGATGTAACTTAAAATTTGAACTGTATCAAGGAAAGGATTTAAAAAAATAATATCGAATTTTCACTATGATTGGTTTGTGAATATTTATCACGTAAGTATATACAGGGTGTTATTTAAGTACGTAGCCAAACTTCAGGAGGTGACTCTGAGTGATTTTAAGACGAAAGGTTTATATAAACATAGGTCCGAAAATGCATTGTTTTCAAAATACAGGGTGTTCAAATTTAAGAAGAAAAAAACCGGTAGTGTTCGTCACTGACTTTTTCCAATTTTTGTGTTTATTTCGTATTAAGGAACTAAAAATACAACTTTTCGTCCCTTGAATTATTTTCGTGGCTTGCTTAGTTTTTAGGAAAAATAAAATAAAAACCACTATTACATGTCACTAGATTATGTCACAAAAAATGATTTATATTTTTTTCTCAAAAACTAAGCGAGATACGAAGATAATACAAGGGGTAGTAAAGTTGTATTTTTAGTTGCTAAATTTGAAAAAAATACAGATTTTTTTAAAAAAAGTGAGTGTTTTAGATTTTTTTTATCAAAAGTATCAAGTAGATTGACTTCCGGGACGCCACTGGACTTAATAATTAATCTATTTTAGTCAAAATTACTACAGTGAATGTCACTGCCAAAGTTTAACAAAATTGACTAAAGTATTTGTCCATTTCTGGCATAAATAAGAAATAATATTACATGGCTGTTTGAAATGCGATTTTAAAGCTAAATGGTTTTACGGTATTTTAATATATATTTTTTTGTAGACTGCAGACTGGTTAAGTCAAAGTGATTACAAATATGGCAATCAAGAGAAAAATAGCAGCGCCTGGTTGAAAGAAAAACTAGATTTAATGCGGGGCCCATGGAGGCATTCAAAAGAAGATAAAAAGAAATACAGAAACAGTTCGCCTAACCCAATCGATTTTGGTCACGAACAGGTAAAATATCATATGGCAACAGTTTAAATAAAAAAGCCTCGCGCCGATTTTTGTTGTTGAACAGTCTATATAGTATTGTTTCTTTTTGTTACTGAATCTGTACCAAATAATCTACAATTACTGATAGATAACAGGTCCAATTTTATTTTTTAAGGCTATAGCAGAATTGGATTCAGTTTTGGATAGCTTTCACCATACCAACACCATTAAAAGAACCTCTGCAGTTGTAAAGAGACATTTGTCCCAGCCAAAAGAAGAGAAAAATAATGGAGGAACATGGCCAAAGGCCAGAGCTACAGCTGTTTTAACATCAGGTAGCCTTTATATATGTAGAAATACTAATAAATTTGTTGCTGATCTAGGTTCTGGGAATGAATATCAATGAAAAATCAAAATGCACTCATTATTTTACTGATTCAGTGGCTGTTCGGTATTCGGTTTCGATATTTTCGACATTTTTATTGCGTACGCACGTGCTTTGACCTCCAAACTATACTAAATATTATTATACCTAGTACTTCTTTAGTACCATATCGCACATGGCTGTTAGTCCTGAAACTTATGGCGCATCCTAATAAGTCAGGAAAGTTGTAACTTTTGTCCTAAAATCAGGTAATTTAGGAATGGGATAATTTTATATTTTTAGCACTCCTCAGATGTCAGATGTATTTTTTGTTAATTTTTCAATAACTATTTTATATTTTTATTGCATTTGTTTCCTAAACATATCTGAAATGTCTTTAGTAAAGTGCACTCGCTTGCTATGTGTTTGTCTCAGATTGAGGAGGATTAAGTTTGAATGTTAGACGATTGTAGATACCTATACTCGACGCGCCGAACAGATTCACTAATCGCGGAAATAATTCGTCTCATTTTATGATTGAATCGAATCATTGTTTTATTTTTTTCTTGTCCATAATACAACAAATACAAATGGAAGGTCTTATCAAAGTCCCTATGTTTGGAATCATAAAATAAGACGAGTTATTGAATTATTGTTTCCGTGATTAGTGAATCTGTTCGGCGCGTCGAGTATAGGCAGCTAGCTAAGTGATAGCAGTGGTGGTAGTAGTAGTAATCTGGGAGAGGGGGTTTAAAGTCAAGCAAGTAGGCTTCAGGTGGAGTTATGGAGAAGACAAGAATCATCTTTCACAAATATAGGTTTTTTTTTTTATTTTTAACTCATATTTTACATTGCAAATTTGGATTCCTTTCTGGTCTTTGTATTCTGCTTCTATAATCACTGATTGTCATTTTGCATTGAGGTATTTTGCAGATTCTACTCAAATCACTTAAGCTGTTGATTAGGCACCTCCAAAATCTAAAAATTAGTTGTGAATACACCCGACAAGGAAAAGCCTATTACCAGACCGCGCTTACCCAAACTATATCAATTTTCCTTTTCTAGCACCGTCTGTAGAACTTCACTAGCTCAGCTCAGGTTGGTTGGACAAGTTTAGAATGTAACACCAGTTTATGAAATTATGTCAAAATCAAGTTTGGGCGCCACCAGGTTTAATTTTAATGAAACTGCCCTTTAGTTATCGTTGCGGACACAGTTAAAAAAAATTGGAAATGAAATATTATTTGTAGTCGAAATCGGTGAGGTAAATAATTAGCTTGCGTAATCCTCGTATTACGAAATCTATTATCACATATTTACTAGAACATTAACCAAAATAAATTATCAAAGTTGAGGCCAATACTTTTACTAATACAAGGTAAGCGCCTCTAACCAAACAATCTTTTCCTAGGACGTGAAAACAGTTACCCCGAAATGAAATTTCGAAGTTGTCAAAATGTTTCTATTTATTTAGGCTCACTCTCTTCAGTCAGTTTGATATCCAAATTTCGAAGTTTTGAGGTAATTAAAATTATTGAATAGAGTATTAACGCAATTGACTCGCTCTGCTTGATCCCTGCAACTAAGACGGCAGTAACTTTTTTGGAATGAAACCACACATTCTAGTCTATGAACTATATTTACGCCAATTAGTCTCTCCGTAGGCCCAAGTTGCAAGTTTCTAAACAAAGCAAAAGAGAGTTTGTAAAAACAAAGTAAATTAATAAATGAAATAAACTCCGATAACGTTTGATCACTGAAATAAAATTAAATAGATTCTAATATACATGATACAAAACGTAAAATTTAAACTGAATCCACAACTACTAAACTTTGCCTAAGGTTCCTTCAAATGCAATGTTTCAGATTTGTACTAATGCATAAACTAAAAAGAAAAGTAAATAAAATCTCGCTTATAAAATGTACTAGAAAGTTACCAGAAATCTAGCACCAGAGAATCTAATAGTGGTACTACGCCGGCTTAGTTTCACTTCACAAAAAGGTTATAATAGTATAAAACCTTCGATATTTGATTAATCAGTGAGCAAACGAAAAATTATTATTTCCTTTACTAAATCTCCTAAACTCCGGTGTGAAACTTTAAAAGCTAGTAAAATTAAATAAGTTACTAGTAATTATTACGTTACGGAGCTGAGAAAGTATTAGTTAACTATAATAAACACATCTGAAATTCTAGTCAGCCTCGTATCCCAGAAAGTACTTCAAAAATAAGATATCATATTTTAAAACAATTACCATCTGATCTGACATTGCCGACGATCGGATTTAAACTAGCGAAGAATATATCTCAAACTGTCATCCTGTAGTTTCTGCTGTCACTTGTGATTATACCAGAAAGGTAGGGAATTGAAACCCCAATTCCAAAGACACAGGGAATCGAAAACAAGAACCCTAAAAGGAAATTAACCCATCAATACAACTTATATAAATTATATACAATAAACGTCTGCAAAAAATTGGATCCATAAATTATTGAAATCATACATTCAAAGAATAAGGTAAACTACCATTTATCGACATCTAACCATTTATGGACACTTTCCCCTTTCCTAAGCAATATTAAGAAAACGACAGAAAATAAATTTATATTTTTCGCCTCCATAACTTCATTATGACATTTGACAACATTGTATTCAAATTGATGTAGATATGTTCTATATGTTTACCATGTAATTGATTGCCTTTGGCTCCACAAATGATTGCACTTGTTTTGAATTGGTATAGAGCCTCTTCGGCTCTGGCTCCAGGATGTAAACAGCACAAGTGCTAGTTTAGTGACCCTAATGAAATAGCTATATATCCTCCACGTTTCGATAAGCAAGTCTGCTATCGTTATCAAGAATAAAATAAACTAAAAATGAAAATGGCTAGCAAATATAATAAAACAGTAAAAAGCTCTTGCAGATTGTCAAGCTTTGAACTGACTTTGACAAGATGACAATTATAATGCCATATTTAATTACTGGTTAACTGGTCTTTAGTGTGATATTGAGGTGTTATTTGATAAATTAATTTGTTTTTGAAGTTTTATATATCTATAATTTGGTGTTATTCGCTTAGGAAGAATTTAATGATTTTTGTTGAAAGGATTAGTTAATTTTTAAGTGTCCCTTATCAACTTCAGTTTTTAGCAAAGATAACCAAGTGCTATTAATACTAACAGAAGTTGAAGCAACACATTCATCTTTATTTAATAAAATTAAAGCACTTTCTTTACCTTTTAATTAATTTACCAAATAGCACCTCAATATCACACTAAAGACCAGTTAACCAGTAATTAAATATGGCATTATAATTGTCATCTTGTCAAAGTCAGTTCAAAGCTTGACAATCTGCAAGAGCTTTTTACTGTTTTATTGTATTTGCTAACCATTTTCATTTTTAGTTTCTTTTATTCTTGATAACGATAGCAGACTTGCTTATCGAAACGTCGAGGATATATAGTAGGGTGGCCCATCTCTCTAGGGGTGAGAAAAGTTTTTGAAGATTTTTACCGGGCCACCCTGTAAAAATGTTCCTCTATATTAAAAAATAAAACCACTAACTCAATCCGACAAGAGGAACACGTGCCGCAAGCTGATCAAAATATCAGGTACAGGTAGGTACTTGGTATATACAATATTATATAAAAAATTCTCATTTTATTAGCTATAGCAGGTAGATCGGTGTCAAATTGGTAATTTCTAAGAATAAAAATATACCTGAGCCTTTACAAGTAATTGTTTTCTGGGAATTTTTGTGTAATTCCAGCGGCTAAGCCAGTCACCCCCATTTATTACTTATGTTAGTATGCAACAGACCTCCCTAGAGATAAATTAAGTTTGTCTTTGTATTTTCTTTGTGAAATTAAAAAGCAAACGGGATAATGTCTGAGACTCTAAATTTACGGAAATATAGTGCCGTGTACCTAATTGGACATTATACACTCCAAATTGTTGGTAATAAATTACCTTCTAATAAACAAGTTTTGCAAGTTTTATTCTTTAACATGCGTGAAGTGAAACTAAGTTTACGTGAAAGTGCCGCGCTAACTATTAAAGAAGCGTCTATTTTTTGGGACAAAGCTCGCATACCAATGCGAAAAGAAAACCACTGTATTGAAAAACTTTACGCCGAGTGGAGAGCGTTACAAAAGTCAGCTAAGAGAAAGAGTGAAATTGCAAAACAAAAAGAACAAATATTTGTGGAAAAGATGGAGGATTTATTTGATATATCCCATGCAAACGCCCTTGAGCTCATAAAAATTGAAGAGGACAAACAGTTTTTAATCAGTCAAAAGCTAAAAGGCCGCCCGGGGTTTATGTTTGGCATCGACTACCAGCTTGCTGCACGAGAACAAGTAGCTGAAGAAAAACATAAAAAAATATCGGAGCGATTTCAACGAAGTCTTCAAGAAAAATCTCAACTAATGGAAACCGTGACACTTTCATCCTCGGGAAGCAGTTCCTCTGTTGAAATTGAGAGTAAAATAGAAGGGAGGCTAGAATCCCAAAAGGAAGTACTGCTAGCCCTAGAAGAGCCTGGTCCATCTCAGCCAAAAAAGAGAAAATTTTACGGAACAACTACCATTGTAACACCAAAAATAGTAGCTGCATTTGATGCCTGTAGCATAAGCAATAGATATGTAGTTCGTATTTTGACCGCAGTAGCAGAAGCACTAGGACCTGATGTTTCGTCTCTGTCTATAAGTAGAACAACTCTTCAACGATGTAGGCGACGTATGCGAAAAGAAAGGGCCGCAAAATTAAAAGCAACTTTTAAAGAATCCAACATTTTGGCACTAATAATCCACTGGGATGGAAAACTCCTGTCTTCTTTGACGGGGATGGAGAATGTGGACAGAATTGCTATACTGGTTACTAGTGGAGAAGTGGAGCAGTTGCTTGGAGTGCCTCCTTTGCAGCATTCAACGAGTAAAAAACAATCCTTGGCAATTTATGAAACTTTGATTGAAATTTAGAAGATAAGATTATTGGCTTATGTTGTGACACCACAGCCTCTAATCTAGGGTATTTAAATGGTGCAGCTTCAATACTGCAACAACAATTAGAAAGAGACATTTTATATTTTCCTTGTCGACATCATATTTTCGAAATAGTCTTGCGAAGTGTATTTGATGTAAAAATGACCTCTTCGTCTGGTCCTGATGTTGCTTTATTTAAACGTTTTAAAGATTATTGGCCTAAAATAGACCAAACTAATTTTTAAACCGGTTTTCAAGTCCAAATAATTAAGCAAATTTTGCAGCCTCGAAAATCTGAAATGGTCGATTTTATAAATTCATTCCTAGTAATAAAACACCCCCGAGGTGGTGATTATAAAGAATTTTTATTACTTTCCAAATTATTTTTTGAAGAATAACCGTCAAACGTGACATTTTATCGTCCTGGTACATTTCATCGCGCACGCTGGATGTCTAAAGCCAGTTATTGCTTAAAGATATTTTTCTCTCAAGATCAGTTTAAACTAACAAAAAAAGAAAAATCAGCTATTAACGACATATGCTTGTTTCTCGTAAATATTTATATAAAAGCATGGTTACAGCACCTTCGGCAAAAAGGTCCCCATTTCATGACCTCCAGATTTGTAAAGAAATAATAAAATATAAAAACATAGACTACAGTATATCTAAAGCTGCATGTGGTAAAATAAAGAACCATTTGTGGTATTTAAATCCTGAAAATGTTTCCTTATCATTCTTCGATGAAAATATCTTGATTGATGTTAAGATGGAAAAAATTGTAAGGGCTCTAAACAGGCCAGCATCAAATGAAGAGGGCATGAAACGGGTAATAGTAGGAGAATTAGATCAAATAGAAAATAAAGAAATTTACGACTTTATATCCGTTACTTCTAAAAATTTTTTTTTAAATTTTATTTTCCTACAGAATTTTTGGAAAGCGATCCAGCAACTTGGAATAAAAATGAAAGTTACATCAAGTGTTGTAAAATTATCAACAATCTTAAATTAGAAAATGACACAGCTGAGAGAGGTATTAAGCTAATTAGTGAGTATAACAAAATATTAACTAAGGACGAAGAGCAAAA
Source organism: Pissodes strobi (assembly GCA_016904865.1). Taxonomy (NCBI): domain Eukaryota; kingdom Metazoa; phylum Arthropoda; class Insecta; order Coleoptera; family Curculionidae; genus Pissodes; species Pissodes strobi. Next base: position 46,860 of record MU183737.1, read on the forward strand.
GCAATTTTTACTTCAAGTTGTTAAGGATTATAAAACACGTTTTTGTCATACGCTCCCAAAAATAGCTATTTTACGGACTCATTTGAGTCCGTAAAATGCTTCTTTTTACGCCTAGTCCCTAAAAGTCGTCATGGCAACTTTTACGGACTATTCCAAAATTCCTGAATATGTCTAAATGTCAGATTTCGAATGACATGACAAAATTGTCAAATAGTTGCTACGATATCAAATTCTAAGCTAACTTTGTCGTACATTATGATTTCAAAAATTATGGTAAATTTGCAAATTTAGGCGTTCTGAAGAATTGCAAAAAGCGTATAAATGAAAATTAAATTTTGGAAGCGTATGACAAAAAATAGTGTTTGTCACACGTACCTAAATGAAGTTTTTCAGGACTCATCTGCTATTCCGGACTCGGCTAACGCCTCGTCCGGAAACAGCAATGATTCGTCCTGAAAAACTCCATTTTAGGTACTTGTAACAAAAATAACTATTTCCAGATGTTAAAAAAGAGACAATGTTGCAGGTCTTAGAATAGTCAGATATTTTTTATAAATATATCACTCCAAATTTAAAAAAGTATACATGTAGTGTTTTTTTACCCATTTACTGTTTTAATAGAGAATATATTTTTTGCTCTAAATGTGCTTTCGGGTTAACAAAATATTGTTTTGTAACACATTTCGCTTTTACAAATGCAACATATTTGCAAAATAAGGTAATAATTAATTTTTCATTTTGATCAGAATTAACGTTGCATGCGGCACCACTTCCTGTTATCCGATCAAAATGAAATTTTAGTGGGGATGTTTTTTCATCAAATGGAACCTTTTTGAGCGGTGGCAGCTCAATTATTTAAAGGTTGCATTAGATGGGCCACCCTAATATATAGCTATTTCATTAGGGTCACTAAACTAGCACTTGTGCTGTTTACATCCTGGAGCCAGAGCCGAAGAGGCTCTATACCAATTCAAAACAAGTGTAATCATTTGTGGAGCCAAAGGCAATCAATTACAAGGTAAACATTGTATTCAAACACACACGTTTGGAATCTACCAATATGGCCGAATTTCTCATCTATACCAATTCAAAACAAGTGTAATCATTTGTGGAGCCAAAGGCAATCAATTACAAGGTAAACATTGTATTCAAACACACACGTTTGGAATCTACCAATTTGGCCGAATTTCTCAAAACGTGTGTATGTGCTTAAAACTTTGTTTTATTTGGGTGAATTTAACCGAAAATATTAAGGTAAGTACTTTTTAAAATTATTAGTGTATCTACTATTATTCATTCAAAAAAATAACAAAATATGTTTGGCGGCCTGGAAGATCATAAGGAATCATGAATTTATGGAACAAACAACTTATTTTGTGAAATATAGGGTTAGATTGGTATGTCCATAATAGGATTAGTCAAAGTCGTGTTCGGTCATTTATCGACACTCCTGTCAATAATTGGTTTTAGCATTTTTAACCAGATCTTTTTCAAATCTCCTTGCTTATATTATGGCGATGTTGCCAATATTTTATTTTGTTTGTAAGAGGTTGGGAATCAATTTCCGACATGGGGTGTCGATAACTGGTTGTAAAGTGTCGATAATTGGAAATAACTTTTATATTTATTTTCTTATAGAAATGGGCCCAGTACGAAAAACCTACGACTCTCAGAAAATGGCCCAGGCTCTAGAGGACGTTAAGAAGGGTGTTCCGGTTGCAAGAGCAGCTAAATCTCATGGGGTGCTAAGAACTACCTTGATCAACAAGAAGCAAGGAAAATCACCTCTTATTTGTTCCCCTGGACCTTCTACTATCCTAACTGCAGAAGAAGAGAATATATTAGTTAAATGGATTTTGTCAATGGCCAAAAGGCATTTTCCAGTGTCAAAATCTCAATTATTAGATTCAGTTCAAAAAATCATGAATGGATTAAAGAAAGTTAAATTTTTTGAAAACAATAACATACCAAGTGATAAATGGTATAGACTGTTTCTCAGAAGACATCCCGAAATCTCACTTAGGCCTTGCCAAACACTTACCCCTAGTAGAGAAAACGTTTCAGAAGCCCAACTAAGAAACTGGTTTGAAGAAGTGAAACAATATTTAATATCACGAAATATTTTTGACATTACCAACGACCCCCAAAGAATTTTTAACTCAGACGAGAGTGCATTTTATTTATCGCCAAATCTGATAAAGTGTTAGTAAAGAAAGGTGAAAAAAGTGTATACGCAGCAGCTGGTGATGAAAAGGAAAACTTAACAGTTCTGGTTACTACAAACGCAGCTGGGAGAATATAGCTCCTCCTATGATTGTTTATTCTTATACTCGAATTCCTGGGCACATTGCCTCCAGTGTCCCAGCTGAATGGGGTATTGTAACATCCGAAAATGGTTGGATGTGTGCAGCTACATTTTATGAATACATTTGTAATGTATTTAATCCATGGTTAGAAAAAGAAAACGTAGAGAAACCAATTATACTTTTTTGGATGGACATGTGTCACACCTAACTCTTTATTTATCTACATTCTGCGCCAAAAATGGAATAGAGTTAATTGCCATATACCCAAACTCCACTCATTTACTACAGCCACTTGATGTGGCAGTGTTTAGACCACTGAAAGTTGCTTACAAAAAAGAAGTGCAAAAATGGAGAATTGACAACTTAGGCAACAAATTACAGAAACAACATTTCCCCCAAGTTTTTCAAAAGGCACTTTGCTACATAGGTGAAGATACTATTAAAAACGGATTTCGTGGTACTGGATTGTGCCCCTTCGATATAAACAATGTGCACTTTGAGAAAATTTCTAAAATAACTGTCTCTTGTACAAGCCCAATAGAGAAATGTGAAATTTTGAAGAATAAAGACATATTGAAAGGTCTTGAAGGAAACATTGCACCAGATAAGTTAAACAAATTTAGAAAATGTTTAAAAGATAACTTGAATTGGAATGGAGCAATTGAAGATTCAAGCCTTTTTGAAATATGGAAAGATCTTAACAAAAAAGTTAAAGCAGAAGCTATAAGAAACGAAGAAGAAGAACCAAAATATCATGACAGTTGTCGATTAGGAACTGCTTAACAATGACGATGAAACTGAAACCCAGAATTAAAAAAAAAATGAAAAGAACAATATACAACGAGGAAATGAAGTCACTCCACAGAAAAAAGACATAACGAAAACATCTGAGACACAACAAGTAAATGAAAGTAATAATTCAGAAATGTTGGATTTGCCAGGACCTTCTCATAATCAGCTGGGTTGTAGTGTGCCTACTACATTTAAAAAGGCCTTGTTCTGGCCCGAAACAAAACCTTCAACATCAAAACGAACAAGAAAAGAAAAAATTCCATCGGTTATAACATCTGACGCATGGCGAAAATATCACTTAAAAAGGAAAATGAAAAAAAAAAACAAAAGTTAGCGCAAAAGGAAGAAAGGGCCAGGCAGAGGAAAGACAAGATTCAGAAGAAAAATAATAAACCTGAGAACAACAAAAAAGTATTGAAAATTAGCAAAATGAATACTGAAGTTTCTGAAAGTTCCGAAGAAGAAGAAGAAGAAGAAGAGTGGCAAGAAAGTGGCAGCAGTATGGACGACGTCGACATTTAGAAAATGAGCGCTCATTCTGTGAGACTACACAGAGCAGCGATGTTTCTGTTGGAGAATATATTCTGGCAACATTTTTGGGTGACAAAAGAAACACAAATATTTTTAGATATGCCTGCGTAGTACAAAGGATCTTCAAGGAAGAAGTGAGAGTGATGTGTATGAAATCAATTAAAGACAAAAAGATTTTTATATTTAATGAGAAAGACATATCATGTATAAATAAAAAAATCAATATTAAGAATTTTGCCAACGCCTGGAATTCATGGAACGGGAGAAAGGCAAAAGTACGAGTTTGATTTACCAGTGGACATTTATGAAGCTTAGAGCTATTTTATTACGTATCTTTAAAGCAGGTATCAGCTGAAAATTAATTTGTTTTTTCCGAGGTTTTATCCATATTTTTGGGGAAACTGTTAACCGGGGATACCGAGGGGGGTACTTTGGCTATAATTTTATATTTATTTAATGACCTTTTGATATGCCCGTTCTTTTTCACATGTATTATTTTAAAAATTACTTATTTTAGTAACATGTATTGTTCTTTATGTATATCAATATATTTTTTATTAAATATATATATTTTATATAATATATATTTATGTCGATAAATGGTATGTCAATAAATGGTTTTTCTTAAAGATTTGATGTCCATAATTGGTTTTTGTAATGGTATTTTATTAAGAAAAAAAAAATATTTTAAAAACAATAATAATGGGATTTACTATTGGAAATTGATAGTAAAGGGTTTATTAAATATTATTTCAATAGAATAAATTATAGAAAGTGCTTTGTTTTTGTGGATACACAATTTAGCTAAAATGTGTACCTAAAAGTGACGATAATTGATAGTTTACCTTACTTACCCTGCCGGATAGGCCCACTCCTAGGCACCACAAATCCCAACTATTTTCTCGCTCCCGTCAAGTTTATTTGGTAACAAAAACCTATTTCACCACAAGGAAATTAACTTCTGGAAAGCTCTTCTCATCCTAGGAAAACTTGCGACCACAAAACAACTCACTTGCAATCAACAACAACATATTCAATTGTTTTTCCCGCCATCCTTCTTGATGGTAAGCAGAAAATTAGTAAACACTTCAAAAGTGTCATTGACCTAAAGACCTGTAATGACCGATTGTCTGTTGCTGTCATTTAACTAGCCAGGTTCGACCTTATCGAGAAGTAATAGAGATGAAAATCGGATCGATATACCTAACTATAATGACTTATTTTTGTTATTGTCTAAAAAAATATATGACGTGTGAAAGAAACAATTTTCACCCGTAACAAGATATACAAATGTCACAGTGTTCTCTCTCTGAATCTTCATGCAACTGCATCTGGGTATTTCGCATATTCCGAAAATGTCCTGTTCAAGTGGTACTTTCCGGGTCTATGCTTGTAACTTTAAAATTGACATAACAAGGTATGAAATATACCATATATTGTTTTCCATAAGAAACTACACAGAACAGAACTAAATTGTATCCAAATTCGTAAATATCCACACATGTATTTCTTGTTATAAAAAAAATTGTTAAGAACCTGAGCAAAAACTAGTGGGCATAACAATCGTCTCTATTAAATTTAATAATAATGTTATAACAAAGAAAAATTTCCGAAAAACTAACAAATTGAGTTACAATTTTCAGGCGGAGGCACAGTAGTCACTAGAACCAAAGAGCGACCTCCTTTAAGTATTCTAGCACAACCCAAAGATACCCAAGACTATTACAGAAATTCCACACCGGTACCCCTGGTAACTCAAAGCCAGCCTTCCAGCAATAGGCATTCCGTGTATAAAAGCGTCGATGCTAGTCACCATTTTACGATGCCAGCGGACTCGTTTGAGATAGTCAATCGAGTCAGCACCTCGAATAGACACAGTGTTAACATGAACTCGGATAATAGTCTCGATATGCCCGTGCAAAGGTTGTATGAGAAAGACATAATGCCTTACTATAAAAAAAATAACCGATTGGGTAAGTTGGACTTTTTTCCTGTTATTTGAATTATTAGATTTGTCCAGTAATTCTATGTTCTTGAATTTGTGATAAGAATTTTATTGGATATTTATCAGGTGCTTTAAGTGAATGGATACGTTCAGTGGCGGCTATATATCTGTAATACTTTTTTCACAAAGGCAAGAGGTAGAAACACCTTAACTCTTCATATTGGCATCATTTATTAAACAATAAAAAAAAGCTTTTCTTCTAATAGGTTATGTGATTTTTATAGGCTGAACTTATTTAAATATTTACAATTTAGTGAAAATTAAACTTTGCAGGTGTCAGCAAATATGGGTCTGATTCGGAGAGAGACAGTATTATCGGCACATCTCATGACAGCGGTCCATCTCATTCTCGTGGCCCCAGTCATTTGTTTGTGCCTCCCAGGATGCACTATCCTTACCATCCTCATCCCCACCCTCACATAAACCATTCAAGGGAGAGTTTTAATTTCGAACCTTATCAACATAACCATAGTCCCTCAGTCGATGCAGATACCAGAAGGCGTCCAGATTTGCTGGAAACTGGTGGGACTTATCCTAGGAATCATAGGAACAGGTAATTAAAATCGAAATTATTGTGTACCTAGTTGCTAATTTATTTATTTGTGGAAATGCTCCATTTACCTGATACTACATACCAAAAAATACGTCTTACATTATTTTTAACTGTTGCCTCGAACGAAGGCAAAGTGATATTGAATATGCCAATGTCCTTCTGTTCACGAATTATGATACCCGTATAACAACGATGCGTTGTCGCCGAGGCAATTCCATAGTTTACTCTATTAAATGGAACACAATTATGTTGAATATAATGTTTTTAAGTAAATCAGATCAGTTAAAATTCGAATTTAAAATTTTCAAGGATGCAGAGATGTATTTCTAGTCGACAACGAATCGATATTCAAACGTTGTAATTGATCATTGTAGATAATAGCAATAGTAGAATTGTCATCCTGTAGACAAGCAATCTTATTTATTCTGTTTTTCCCTATTTCCGGCTCATCAATAGACGTTCTGTAATATGGAGACTATACACTACTTTACAGGACAAGCAGATTCGAACCTCAACACTATAAAAAGCATAATGTTTTTAATATAATTAAAACCGTAGTACGAACATTTAAAATTCATATGGGCATAATAATATAGGTCAATCCTCTACTAAATT
>MU183737.1:68661-103873 GCA_016904865.1 Pissodes strobi
ATATATTTGAAAATGGTGTTTTTTTTCTTTGATCCTATGAGTATATATTTTTTCTAATTTCTTGGTATCAGGTCATCCAAACAACTTTTTCAAAATGTAACAGGTGTCTTGAAAGTAGATAAACTAGAAATTGTTAAAATGTACAAACAACGCTCTATATAGTATTTCCAAACCACGTAGACATTTTTTAGTAAAACAATTACTGTGTGACGGACAACGAATATCAACATGCCCATGGATTTTACAACACTGTGCTGTAACTGAAAGAATGCCCAGGATTAGTTATTTTTGCTTTCGCCTGATAAAGCACATAGTTAGTATAACCATGTTAATATCATCTCCACATGGTTAGCGTGTCAAGTGTGAATGTTCCGTTTGAGTATTGTGGATAAAACGGTGTTGTAGTACATTTTGCGGAAAGTTCCAAACCTCAACTTAGATAATAGCTAGTAATTTAAGCTTTAAAAATTACTAATATTTCGACAAAAAGTCTTTAGATACCTGAAGATATTCTCCGCCAAATTATTCACACCTGGAGCATAGGCCGAGTTTCCATGTCTTATCTAATAGATGTGTAGACGTGTATATCATATCTCAATTTCTCGCTCGTAAAAATAACTTGTTAGGTTTATTAACATGTGTATGTATGAGTTTGATACTCGATATTACTAAGGATCTATTCAAAGTTTTAAATGTAACTCTTGATTCACTACTGCAAAATCGGTAAATGAGTCGTGAAATGTATTTTACTCTTCAATATGTATCCTTCATGACTTTTTATGACTAAATATTTTGGCAGTGACAAGCTCGTTCGTTTTTTCATGCCGAATTAATTAATCAATATAAAGCACTCCATATTAAATTTGTAGAGGGCCAATGGAAGAACCTCGGTATCTATGCATCGAAACATTGAAAACATCAAACCTAGGCATATCATTGGTGGGAGGCAACGCAGCTGGCATCTTTATCCACTCAGTTCAACCCGATTCATTGGCGTACCATGCTGGATTGCGAACAGGTGATCAAATCTTAGAATACAATGGAAGCGACCTTAAGTCAGCCACGGCAGAAGAAGCTGCATATGAGCTCGCTAAGCCTGCTGATAAAGTGACGGTGCTGGCACATTATAGGATCGACAGTAAGTTTAAACGTGCATGATTTTATTACAAACTATATGTTATATAGTTAAAACGAAGTGAATTTAATCAATGAAATATCTCCCCTGTATTTAAATGCATTCACTGTTTTTTACGACATTGGTAAATGTTTTAAAGCTCGCCATTTTACGCGTTATGCTGCCATAGCTACGTCGATTTCTATAGTTGTATGCAGTTGGATCATCTCACGAAGATATTTATTCTATTACGTTCAGCGGAATTTTACGCAATGGATGACAAAACATTGTCAGATATAGGAAAACATCGATATCAGAAATTACAACTAGGACAAACTTTCCATTTCGAAAAATTCAACTTTTACCCATGGCTTCATGAGCAAGATTAAATGTTTTTGAACGTTCAAGGCTTTTATTCCATGATAAAAGCCTTGTACTCGTATTTGCTGGAATCTTTTCGTGAGGTGTTTCAGCTTTCGACATTCCTAGTAACTAGCTGTAACTTTCTTAGTGTCGGAATACGAATTGAATAAAAAAATTTCGTCCATAAGCAGTATTTGGCCCAGCATTAGGACTCTCAGCAATTACATTGTGCAACATTATAACTTCTTCAAGTATCCGACGGATCAAGTATTCTGGCTTTGTGTTATCTGAGAGAAACTACTGTCAATACAAGATGGACCCAAAATTAATATCCATCCTAAAATTAGCATACCATCATAATATCAGCTGTCATACTTTGTGGGCGTTGAGTGTGTGTCCCTCACGCCCAGTGAGGGTCGGTCATTCCAATACTAAAAAAGCGACCCCTTGTCTGAATAATTCTGTTGTGTGTTGTAAAACAATGAAATTATTCCTGTCTTGTTTATATCATAATAGTTTTTGTGTTCAGGCCTGTATTTTATAATTAGTAGGCCTGTCATTCTGGTAGGTTATTTACAACCAGCGTGTTGTGGTGAAAAATAGCCTAGGTTGTTTGCTTTTAGTTTTTTCGAAATAACAATAATGTCGGGTGCCTAGAAAGTGTAATCCTTTTCTTTGATAGGAATTAAAGTGTTTTAAGCTGTCTTTTGTGTGTTAAATTAAGACCCCAACTTCCAAAAACGCAGTGGTTCAACAGGTTATGGGTCCAGACCCGCTGTAAAGTTTCAGTTTTTGTTGTGGGAGTTGGTGGGCGGTAGAAGTTTCTTTTTGGGCTGTAAAAGTGTATTACTCCAGTTGTGAGGCTTGGAGGAACTCTAAGAGGAACACAGAGACAAGGCGAAGCAAGTAGGCTTGTTAAATATTGCAAAATTAAACGGTGAAAATTGGGTTACTTGGAAGTTTCAAGTACAAATAGCATTAAGGTCAAAGGGCTATTTTGGCATAGTGGATGGCACCACAGAGAGGCCAATGCCTCCAGGAAACACCCAAGAGTGGGATAACAAAGACGCCAAGGCTCAAGAGATCATAGTTTCCAGACTGGGTGAGAGGGTTATAAATCATATTTTAACATGCAAATCCTCAGCAGAAATGTGGGCAAAACTTAAGAAAATCTACGAGCATCAGTCACAGTTCAGTCTACATCTATTAACACAAAGATTTTTTGCTCTAGAGTATGTAGATGGGAAGGTGGTAGATTTTATTTCCGAATTAGAAGAAATAAAGGGCACCCTAAAATCCATGGGCGAAGAAATTAGTGACAAAATGGTTATTACTAAAGTTCTTATGTCCCTGCCAGATAGCTTGAAGTATTTTGTGTCTGCTTGGGAGTCTACTCCTGAAGATAAACAGACTCTGACAGATCTGTTGTCGAGGTTGATGCTGGAAGAGGAAAGGAGTAAGGGGACAAAGAAGGCGCAGGCTTTAGCAGCAGGTTCCAATGTGTCGAAGTTCAAAACTAAGGCTGGTACAAGTGGTAGCTCAGGTATTAAATGCTTTCAGTGTGGTGGAAATCAGTTTAAAAGAAATTGCCCTCAACGAGTTTGTAACTTTTGTAAGAAACCAGGCCATTTGATGGAGAAATGTTGGTTTAGGAAGCAAGGGCATGGGGATGCTACTCAGGGTAAGGACAACCAGAGGTCAGCTGACCAGGCACTAATATCCGAATGTGGTGTGGAGATTATGGCGATAATTGGGTCAGAGGATGTTAGACATGGTTGGTGGATGGACAGTGGGGCAACCGAGCATATGTGCTATGATAAAAACCAGTTTATAGAAATGGAAACTTTGGCGGTAACAGGAAAAGTAAGAGTTGGTGATGGCAACTTTGTAGGAGTAAAAGGAGTGGGAAAAGTTCAACTTTTGGCCTTCAATGGAAGCAGTTGGGTAAGAACTGACTTACTTAATGTATTATTTGTTCCAAATCTTCCAGTAAATCTTTTCTCTTTAAGTACATCCATCGATAAAGGCTTAAAAATGCACTCAGATAAGAACAAGTGTGAAATCATAGACCAAGAAGGGAAAATTAGGGCCATAGCAAAGAGAAAGGGTAAATTATTTAAAATGGAGTTTAAAATAGAAAGTCTAAAGTATGATCAATGTAATGCTGTTATGAGCTTGGACAAATGGCATCAAAGGATGGCTCATATACATTTTGATCAGGTCAGAAAAGTGCTGAGAAAAGGTAATATTGAGTTTCAGGATGAAAATCAGCCATTTTGTAGTGAATGTTTGTCTGGAAAACAACACAGATTGTCATTCCCAGAAAGCCATAGCAGAGCTCAAATGCCTTGTGAGCTGATACACGCAGATTTGTGTGGGCCATTAAAGGTTACATCTTTAGGAGGGGCTAAGTATATGCTAAATTTGAAGGACGATTTTTCAAGCTTTAGGATAGTTTATTTTTTGCACAACAAATCAGAAACTGAGAGAAAAATAATTGAGAGTTTTTTGAATTGGGCAGAAAATATGACACAAAAGAAGGTGAAGATATTGCGGACAGATAATGGCTTGGAAGTTGTCAATGAGAAGGTTAAGAGTATCTGTGAAAAGAGGAATTATGCACCAGAAGACATGCCCGTATACTCCAGAACAAAATGGAAGAGCGGAACGTGATAATCGAACCATAATGGAGCTGGTAAGAACTATGCTACATTCTTCTGGTTTAGATAAAGATTTTTGGGCCGAAGCAGCGAATGCAGCAGTGTTTACACTGAATAGAGCTGGAGCCAGTCCTCAGAGAGACAAGACACCTTATGAATTATGGTTTCATGAACAGTCGAGTATGAATTTTTTCCAGGAGTTTGGCAAAAAGGTTAGTGTTCATATTCCAAAGCAAAAAAGGTTGAAATTGGATGCTAAAAACATTTTTGGAATTTTTGTGGGATACAGTGATGAGGTATAAGGTTATCGAGTATATCTGCCAGAAAAGAAAACTGTCGAGATTCACAGAGATGTGGTATTTATACCTGGAGATGACAAGCCTCATTTAAAGGACCCTCTGAAGAAGGAAAAACTTGTATTTTTAAACTTTCCAGAAGAAAAGGAGGAAATAAATGAAGGGCTCATATTAAGAGAAACACTTGACTATGAAGAAGTACAGGAGCCATCTGATCAAAGTTATCAGAGTAGTGAGAGTGTGTTGGATGGACCTAATGAGGATATTGATATTTTTGAGGATACAAACGGTTCCGATCAATCTCTTGTTGAATCAGTGAGGGGAACTGAACCAGGAGGCAATGAACCACAGATATGTATTTTAAGGGATACAGAAAAGAGGCAAATTAGACAACCAGTGTGGTTGAAAGATTATGATATGAACTCTGATATGGACCAGTGTGATATGTGCTTTTATACAGACGGTGAGGAGCCTTTGGACTTAAAAGAAGCTATGTCGGGAAAAGACAGTGTGAAGTGGAAGGAGGCTATACAGAAGGAACTGAAAGTGCTTAGAGACAATAATACGTGGGATGAAGTGCCGAGACCCAAGGACAAAAAAACTAATCGACAGTAAATGGGTTGTCAAGATTAAAAGTGATGGACAGTATAAAGCGCGGTTAGTGGCAAGGGATTTTCTGCAGGACTTAAGTGAGGAATTGTGTGACCTGTATGCACCTGTTGCCAAGTTGTGCACATTTCGAATCCTGTTGGCAATGGCCAATCATTATGGAATGATAGTGCATCAAATGGATATGCAAAGTGCTTTCCTTTATGGTGACATCAAGGAGGAGGTGTACATGACATTGCCAGGACAAACTGTAAGTCAAAAAGTTTATAAATTAAATAAATCTATATATGGACTTAAGAAGTCTCCAAAGTATTGGAACAATAAGTTTGATAATTTAATGATAAAAGAAAATTTTGTTAAGGCAGATCATGATTTTTGTTTGTATTCACAAATCTCTAACAACAAAAGATTGTTTGTTTTACTTTACGTCGATGACGTATTAACTATAGGTTGCAATTTAGTAGATGTTCAAAATGTAAAATCTATGTTCAAGCAAAATTTTAGGATGAAGGACTTAGGACAAATTTCAGAGTACTTAGGAATAAGTGTGAGACAAAATTTGGATCAGGGAACAGTTGAATTAAGTCAGGAGAGTTATTTAAAACGAGTTCTAAATAGATTTGGAATGTCTGATTGTAATGACATTAGTACTCCTTTGGACCCAAATTTTGACTTTAAAATATTAAAAGAGGGAAATTCTGATGATAATTTAATAAGACTTTGTAGGTAGATAGTAGGTAGTTTAATGTACGCTGTCTCGGGAACACGCCCAGATTTATGTGAAGTGTTACTATTTTAAGTAGATTTCAAGACAAAGCAAATCAGAATGGTTTAAATGCTCTAAAATGAATCCTCAGATATGTAAAGGGTACATTAGGGTTAAAGTTAGTCTTCAAAAAAATTATAAAGTAGAGGTTTTCTGTGCTTATGTAGATTCTGATTGGGGTGGTGACCTCTTTGATAGAAAGTCAACAAGTGGGTTTTTTTTTCAATTTTATGGTTGTACAATTAGTTGGGTAAGCAAAAAACAACAAACTGTAGCTATTTCCTCAACAGAGGCGGAGTATTACGCATTATCTATGGCGGTAGTTGAAGCATGTTGGTTATTTAAGTTACTGTCAGATTTAAAGTTGGATTCTTTGGAGCTGCCAATTAAAATTTTTGAAGATAATCAGTCTGCCTTAAGAATTGCGAATAATCCGGAAAATAATCGTAGATTGAAAAATATTGAGATTAAGTTCAGTTTCATTAAAGAGAAGATAGATAAGGGTTTAATAAAAGTTGTTAAAATTAATACTGATAACCAGGTAGCTGATATTTTAACAAAACCTTTGTCTAAAGTCAAGTTTACAAAGTTTCGTGCTATGATGGGTTTAGTATAAATCACATTTGTTTAGTGAAGTGTTTTTAGTCTAAAGCTGTGTACTCTATATTTTCTATGTGAATTTTTAGGAAATAATTTCATTGAGGAGGGGTGTTGTGTGTTGTAAAACAATGAAATTATTCCTGTCTTGTTTATATCATAATAGTTTTTGTGTTCAGGCCTGTATTTTATAATTAGTAGGCCTGTCATTTTGGTAGCGACCGGCAACCGGTTATTTACAACCAGCGTGTTGTGGTGAAAAATAGCCTAGGTTCTTTACTTTTAGATTTTTCGAAATAACAATAATGTCGGGTGCCTAGAAAGTGTAATCCTCTTCTTTGATAGTAATTAAAGTGTTTTAAGCTGTTTTTTGTGTGTTAAATTAAGACCCCAACTTCCAAAAACGCAGTGTTTCAACAAATTCAATGAAGGATTTTTAAACTTATTTTATCACTATTTATAAAAATATGTACCCAACCATGCTGAGTGAGATTCTACGAGTTTTATGAGACATATTATAATACTGTTATTATGAAATAATTAAAACATTTGTGTATTAACAGAATACAAGGAAATTAAAGACAACCCGGGAGACAGTCTTTATGTCCGTTGTGGCTTCGATCGAAACGGCAACGAGCTGACAGATCCACCTCAGTTGGCGTTCAACAAAGATGACGTTCTCTACGTCGACAACACCATGTTTAATGGTGTCCCTGGCCAGTGGCGTGCGTGGAGGCTGGATGGTGAGGGACATAGGCAACAGTGTGGAGTTATACCTAGCAAATATAAAGTGAGTAATATAAACGATAATTAGATCGTCAATTTAAAGACAAAATTTAATGTTAGTCCTATTTTCAAGACTTTGCATATTGAGAGTATAATTTCCACATTTAGAGAATTGTTTTTCAGTTTTGGGAGTTTTTTTTTCATCAAATGCCGTTTTACCTACGATTTTTTTCTATCACAGAAACAGGACTCGGGATTGGATATCCCAGGTTATAAAAGATGTGTTTTTGTTATTATTTTTTTTAAATTTTTAGCTAATTGACTTACAATAAAATTAATTTCGTTAAAAAATGTTTGCTGTCGCGTATTTCAAAATATCCATGAATTTACTTCGATATTGATCTTTATGGCAATGCTTTCATATTAACTTAAGGAATTTGCATGTGTTTGTAGGTTGAAGAAGAAATGTTACTACGCCGTGGAGGAGGCGATGCTCTTGAAGGGCGGACCGCAGCAACAGCGAGACGTAGTTTTTTTAGACGGAAAAAACACCAAAGAGGGGGCAGCGGATCATCAGGACTCGGTTCTGCCGGATCTCGTGATTCCAAAGAGTTAGCTAGTTTTTGCAATTTGTCTCCAGGGTGGTATTCCGATAGTGGTAAGTCACTATAAAATCAATCTCAAAGCAAAGTATTTAAGAATCACAGTATATAATTCAGTTTCTTAGTTCTAATTTTCTCTATCTATAGAATTCAGCTCGTAAAACTAGTTTTTTTATTTAAGAATTTGCTTAATAAATTTTAAGGGTTTCAAGGAAATTGTAGGAACGGTATTTCAGGGTCCCTGCATGAAGATCTCTCTCAGATATCGTACCAACGAGTGGAAAGACTTCAGTATCCAGAATTTCGCCCAGTGTTGGTTCTAGGCCCTTTAGCGGAATGCGTTGCTGACAAACTGGTAACCGATTTTCCAGACAAATTTCAAAGAGCTGTAACTGATACTAGGAGATGTAATCAGACCCAGCTTGATAGGTAAGATTAGTTTTCTTCTATATATAAACTTAAAGCCAAGGTCAGCTGCTCAAAACGAGAGTCCATTTGGCGACGTATTTTACATGGGAAAGCTCAACCAACCAGTTGAGGTTCAGTTAAGTTGAACTTAAGCTATGCCTTTACAACAGGGACTGAATCGTAAAATTTAATATCCAATCTTTTTAAATTTGCTAATATTGCTTCTCTAAAAGTTTGCTAATGGCAATCAAAATTTCTTTAATTAATTACATTTAAATTTTCTTTGTAAGCTTATATCGCTCGGGTAATACTAATACACCTGAGCGCAATCGAAAAAATTATGAATATTTACATAGTAATGCACACCGCCAATACCTCCTACAACTAGGCCAACTAGCTAATATTAAAATTAGCAGTGCAGCCATCAAAAGTAGTCCATACTTTTTTTGCCATAAGAAAAGCATTAAGAGAAGCCAAGAGGAGGCCAGTAAAAGTATTAATTATTTTATCGCGCCTACTTCCGTATTTAACGTTGATTGTCACGCTAGGCGACTGGAATGTCAATTCCCATCTCGACGTCATGTATCCGGTGCTGCCAGATTATGCGCTTTATCACAATTTGAGCTACTTCACACTCTAGTTTGCAACAAATTATTTTTCAAAGAAACTTAAAATATTCGTCTTGAATTCCAAGATTACAATTAACAATATATTAGATACTTAATGTAAAAGTTTGCTTTGGTATATTATAGTATAGTTATATTAAATATAAATAAATATTTAAAATCCGAAAAGTAAATATATGAAAACCGGAAAGTGAAGCAATAACGGAATCAAAACCTTTAAGAAAATAAATGTTGCTAACCATTAACCTAATTATTTTGTATAAATATTTAGTTCCATTTAAAAACATAATTTCAAATGTCATTCAACAAATGCTGTAAAAATTAAAGTCCAACTAAATATACGTTAAATAGTTTACATCCCAAATAATGTATGAAACTAACTCTACCAACCCAGACGAACCAAATCGTGATGGTCAGAACGAGGCAATTCTACAAATTCGTAACAATATTTATTTTTTTACCATTGCGCAGGTACCAACACAAACGATTTAATTTGTTCCAGGATGACGAGACGGTTCTTAAAAATCTGGCAACGCTGCCTACTGTCAGTTGGCGTACTTTCAATCGACCGGTTTCTTACTTTCTTAATTGCTCTTCTATTTCGATTGATTTTTTGTTAATTTCTTTGTAATACCGGTACTTTATTGTGTTTAAATTTATGTAAACAATGCCGTCTAGATGTTGTGCCCCAGGCTATCGTGGAAACTACTCCAACGGACCTAAAGTTCATGTTTTTAGCTTTCCAAAAAGTGATGTGTTGCAAAAGTAATGGCTTCAAGCTATTCCGCGGGACAATTTAGTGCCCAATAAAAACACTAAAGTGTGTGAGTTACATTTTTCTGCAGGTAATATGTAGATGGCGTGCGAGTAGTACAGACGTGGTCAATATCGCTCTTCTAAATTTGCCCTAAAAGTCTATTTTATGTTCAGGTTTTTCACTATTCTATAGTTAAAGTGATTGTATAAGGCCTAGTGTTGTGTATTTTGCCGTTGATTGGACATTTAGTGCTCTTATTTGTGCTAATTGATTGTCTTTTGTTGATCTGGACTCTCCCGCCAATATGGGGCTGTCATCGGCTGACTTACGAGAAATCAGGTCTGCTATCATCAATACGTTTAACGACAAATTTCTTCAGGAAATAGTGGACAAAGTGGCAGTTATGGTAGAAAAACAGTTTGAGCAACAATTTAAGGCTCAGAGGGAGACAATTAAAATACTCCAAGATAGAGTCAGCACGCTGGAAGAAAATAATAAACAACTTCAAAAAATGTCTGATGACCAAGAACAATCCTCTCGTAATATGAACGTGCGCATATTCGGTATTCCTGTCGAAAATGGCGAGGATTTACACTCCAAGGTTTTAAATTTATTTGCTGAAAATTTAAAGGTTAATATTTTGAAAAAGGATGTAAAAAAATGTTACCGAGTCGCGTCCAAACGTGCAAATGATAAGCCTCCTGCAGTACTTGTGCGGTTTTCTGACGATTCGGTTCGTGTGTCAGTACTGAAAAATCGAAAAAACCTTAAAAATACCGGTGTCCATATTAAAGAAGATCTAACTAAAACTCGGCTTTCTCTTTTCGACCAAGCAGTTCGTAAATTTTCTAATAAAAACTCGTGGGTGTTGAATGGAAACATTTATGTGAAAATCAATGGCATTGTGCATCGTATTTCAGATAATTCGGAAATCCATAATTTAAATCTTTAAAGGTATTTATTTCCCATATCTTTTTCCTGCCGAATCACACATTAAGACTAGGCCAAAATGTGTATTTATTTACAATTTTTTTCTTCATTTAAGTATTCCATTTGGGACAAGTGTGGAGTTTTAATTGTTATTAGTGTGCATGCAATTTATTATTGTATTCTAAATAACTAGTAATATATCTCAATTAATCTTTACGTTTTGGCGTTTATTTTTCCGCATTTTTCCTAGGTGGATTACATGTTTATATTTTTGTGTATCTTTCATACCTGTATTATTTACAAATATGTGTATTTTTTTGCCAATGGTACTTTAGGGGTTAATCAATTATTCTTAATTTCAACTTGGGCGGTATGGATGTCCGTATATATTGTTTTTTTTTGTTGTATTTGGGGGTAGGTACTATTCACACATTTTTTTTTGTTTATTTTGTTAATTTAATTAACTCGGCTTTAAACTTCCGTTTCTTATCTGTAATAAATTACTAAAACAACTATTTTTATTTTGCCTTCATTTTGTATTGCTTTATTTGCTTTTCTCTAAATCAGTATTTTGGTATAAATATTTACATTTTATTATTATTGGCACATCATGAAGGTGGGTCATTTGAATGTAAGGTCATTGTACACAGGTTTTAATGAACTCAAGAGTCTAATAGAGGAAAATGATTTTGATATTGTTTTGCTATCTGAGACATGGCTCTCTGATGGTGATGGCTCTGAACACTTTCAAATTCCTAATTATCAGTTTTTCAGAAAAGATCGAGAGGGAAGAGGTGGAGGTGTTGCTCTATATATAAAAACGTCTTATGCCATTGAATTGGTAGCATTTGATTTTAATATTAATGTACAATTGGAACTTCTGATTTTTAAATTGCAATTATTTAAAAAAACCTACGCATTTATGGTTTTTTACAGACCACCAACTTTAAATTTTAATAGTCTTATAACAGATTTCGACAATATTTTTTCTTATATTTATCCAACAGTAGATGAAATTTTTTGTCTAGGTGATTTCAATATCAATTTGCTAAACCATAATAATCCGTTGACTTCCCTTTTCGAAAATTATAATCTTGTACAGATTATTGAGGAACCAACTCGCATATCCAGTACGGCCAGTACACTGATTGATGCATTGTTTGTAACAAACCGTTCTTTGGTAATTAAAAGTGGCGTTATTTCTGCTGATGAGATTTCTGATCATAAAATGATATATTGTGATTTAAATTTTACAAAAGCGCAAATTGTGCCGAAAATTATTCGTTATAGATCATTTAAACACTTTAATTATAATGAATTTTTAAATACTATGCATAACTTACCCTTTAATAACATATTTTATGAAAATAATATCGACAACAAAATAAAGATTTTGAATGAACTTCTTTTGACTTTATTTGATATTCATGCCCCGATAAAAGAATCACGAATCACTAAACCGAAGGCGCCATGGTTAACAGCCAATGTAAAAATATTTATGAAACAAAGAGACAGTGCTCTGCGAAAGTTTAAACGATCTAAACTTAATGAAGATTGGATTAACTATAAATTTTTGAGGAATTTTACATTGGCTGAAATTAGAAGGGAAAAGAAACGTCATTTGAATTTATTGTGTGCCGAGAAAAGTCCAAGGCAAATATGGTTTGCACTGAGAAATTTTAATATATGTACACCTAGTAATAAAACTGTGCCAGAGGCTCTCTCTGATCCCAATGCAATTAATAATTTTTTTGCTTCATTTGTTCAAAACACTTCCAATTGTAATGACAAGGTTACATACTATGAAAATAATATTTATAATGAAAATTTACGATTTTCATTCAGATTGGCAACTGTATCTGAGATAAATAAAGTTTTACATAACATCAAAACCAACGCAACAGGAGTAGACGAGATTTCACCTTTAATGCTTAAATATTGTAGCCCTTTTCTGGATAAATATATTACACATATAATTAATTGTTGTTTAGAAATAGGTTACTTTCCGGATCAATGGAAAATTTCAATAGGTAAACCAATACCAAAAACTGCCAATCCAATACGTATAAATGATCTTCGCGTAATAAGTATTCTCCCGTCTAATTCGAAAAAATTTTACACAATCAAATGTACAGCTACTTTATTGATAATAATATTGTTCCCCAAACACAGTGTGGCTTCAGAGAGAATTTCGGTACTGCGATAGCTTTGACTAATGTAATTGATGATATTGTTCGGGCTTGCGATAAGAATATGAGTGCCATATTAATACTTTTGGACTTTACAAAAGCTTTTGATACCATTAATCATTCCCTTCTGATTTCCAAATTGAAACACTATGGCTTTACGAATAAGTCCTGTCATCTTATTAGATCATACTTGACAAACAGATTTCAAAAGATATATTCCAATAATAACTACTCTGAGCAGGCGCAGATATTGTCTGGGGTGCCCCAAGGTTCCATTTTAGGGCCGCTACTTTTTCTTGTGTACACCTCAGATATTTTAAAATCACTACGTTATTGTAGGGTGCAAGCTTTTGCAGATGACACTCAGGTTTATTGCTGTTTTGATGCTGACAGTTATCAGAGGACTGAGCGAAATATTAATGAGGATCTTGCAAATTTGAGTGAACTTTCAATATCCCATAATTTGCATCTTAATCCCTCTAAATCAACTATGATGATTTTTGGAAGCAAAAACAAAGTTAACTTTCTTAAAAATATTTGTAATTTATCAATAAATGGTTCAAAGTTAAATATGGTCGATACCGCAAAAAATTTGGGCTTATCATTGGACAACCAACTTAGATTCAAGGATCATTTAAAGAATATTTTTCAAAAAACTTATGTTTCTTTGAAAATGCTCTACAATAATAGACATATAATGAGTTTAAATTTAAAAAGAACTTTATGTGAATCCCTAGTATTGTCTAATTTCAATTATTGTGATTTTATTTATGGTTTTTGTCTCGATCAGGAAAGTAGATCTCGTATACAAAAAGTTCAAAATATGTGTGTGCGCCTGGTGTATGGTATCAGGAAGTACGATCACATTTCTCACTTTTATAAAGAAATTAATTGGTTGAAGATGGATAGTCGTAGAGTCCTTCATTTTTGCAGTTTTTTAATTAAGATTGTTAACGATCCTAGGTCGCCAATCTCGATCCGGGAGCGCCTCACTTTTCGCCGTGAGGTTCATAATAGGAATATACGAAGTGGAGCTAAGTTAACTATGCCTCATCATCATAGTGCTATGTTTCAGCGTGGGTTTTCATTTAATGCTGTTAAATATTATAATTTGATACCCACTGAATTGCTAGGTTTGAACGTACATTCCTTTAAATTTAAGTATAAAAAATACCTTTTGAGTTTGCAGAACTCGAGTTAGTTACCTACTGTTTTTCTGGGCGGCTAGCAATAATTTATATTATTTACAATAATTGTTTATTTTTATTTTATTAATTTTTGAATGACATTTGTTATCTGCTTAGTGCCATTTGTTGGGACTTTTATTTTTTAATTTAGGTCATATCTCGGACTGGTTCAGTGGAGTAGCTATTAAGCTAGACTGCGCCAGTCTTAGGTACATATATATTTTTTTGTAACTGTATTTTTTTACAATTATTTTAAATAAAGGCATTTATTATTATTATAATATTATTATTATTATTATTAATATAATTTGGATTAATTCACAACAGGATCCAAAGTCAAGTAAAATCATTACAGTACATTTAAAATACCCTCGATTGAAGGAAAATGCCATACCATCTATTTTTCCAAACTGCCCCAATTACTTTTAAAAAAATGTGTTTGTTCGTAAAAGCAAAGACGAAAAAAATAAGGAACTTGAGGAATTACAATTGTTGCAAGCAATACAACAAAGTAAAGAGGAGTTTAATATCCATAGAGAGGCTACATGCTTTAAAAATGTTGAGGTGTTTTAAAACTATTTCCAAATTTTATTGTTAAGGAAGGGTGGTTTCCAGTAAGAGCTTTAGATAAAATAACTTTATTTAAGCTTGAGTATACTCCTGGTCCTATAATAACCTGGGCGATTGTAATAAATAATAATTTAAAATTAGAAACATTTTTATATGGCCAGTCTATTTCTGTTTCAATAATAAATTTAAAATCCCCATTTATCACCGGCAGTTTGGATGAATTAGAATGTTTAATCGATGTAATTGATAATATGATATCAATTCCTCTTAACAATGACCTCCCCATTACTAGTGAAACTTCCAATAACGAGAGCGAGATGAATTCACATCAACCTGATTCTGACCAAAACGAGAAAACAAAATTTTTTTTTTAATTTTTTATTTATTTATTTATTTATTTACGGGCATAAAGCCCATTATAAAAATCAATACAGAAGTTTTGACTAATATTAAAAGATAATAATTAAAAAGTAAGGTACATTATAAAAAACAAATTAAAATGTCAAACCTAACTAAACTAACTTAAAAACAGGAACAAGTTGAAATCAATAGACACAAATATTTATACATATAGACTTAACAATTATAATTACAACAAAAGCAACCTAAATAAAACTCAAAGATAAAATACAAAAGATGTGTTAGGAACTATGTTTAATTTGGTAGATTCTGGTATTGAATATATCCAAACCAATCTGATTAGCAGCTGACATTGCACGATTTATAGTATTATGTTGACCATAAAGTGTACGATGAAACTCTAAGTTAAAAGTATTAGTTTGTCTCAGTTCTCTAACTGGTATGTTTATCTGAATTGCAGCTAATAGTTCTGGAGAATAAATAATATTATTAATTATTTTGTAAACAAAAAGCTGCTCATACCTTTTGCGTCTAATACATAAAGTCTCAAGGTTTAATACTTTTAATATTTCATTATAGTCAATTGTACCAATAGGTACGTCTAAATTTGTTTAAATTTGTAACGGATATTCTTTTAAACCTAAAGGGCTTCGATGAATTTACACAAAATCTAAACAGCTAACTTTGTTGAGTATCTCAAAAGAGAGATATCGGTATTCACCGAGCACTATATTGTTTTATGTTCAATTTTGTTTACTATAAGCCCTCATTCCTATAAATATTTGCGTAATCATGCTCCTATTATTTTACCTCATCCTAACACAGTAAAATCTATTTGTAATAGATTTTTGATTATTGATGAAAGGCATTTTTTTTAACCTATGCTCGTAATATTTTTCAATATTTGAGTGATAAAGATAAAAATGTTATACTACTTTTCGATGGAATTCATATTGACCCCTATTTGGATTATAAGGCAGGAAACACTGTAGGAATATCAGTAAATAACAGCAATACTTTGGCATCATCTGCAGATGCATTTATGATCACAAGTCCTTGCTCAAGCCTTAAAGAAGTAATTCATATATGTCCTGTAGTTAAACTTGACTCAGAAATCTTATATACTTTTATCAAGACCATAATAGAAAATTTGGAAGAAATTGGCTACATAGTATTTTGTACAGTTAGTGACAATAATGCAATAAATAGCAAGGCAATGAGTAATTTTTCACCACGGAACTCTGTATAGTTTCCCCCCATCCTATTGCCCGAGAAAGACCATTATTTTACCTTTTTGACACTGTTCATCTACTAAAATGTATTTTTAACAACTGGCTAAATTCTAAACCTGAGCTGGCATTTTTCTATCCCGATTTTGAGACAGGCCAAAAAAAATGTGCTTCGTTTTCAGTGGTCAAAAAACTTCATGAACTAGAACGAGACAAAATATTAAAACATGGGTATTCCCTTAGTCTTTTTCCATCATCTTTAGAAAAGCAAAATGTTAAATTAGCTCTCAAAATATTTAATCCTTTTATTATAGAGGCTCTGAAAGGTTTTGTTAATAATTTGTCACATTCACAGCAGAGCTTATTAATATTATATGGACCTGGTGGAGAATAGTTAATGTTAAAACCCCTCTTAAGGGAAAACATTTACTAGATAAATTTCAAGAACCCTTCACCAGAGAAATACTATCGGCCTCCAACGATGATCCAAAATTTTATTTTCTGCTAAAAATGCAAAATTGGCTAGATTCTTGGCATTCACCTGATTTTCCAAATAGACTGACTCGACAAACCCACACTGCATTAAGCCATACCCATGGGCTACTGGAAGTGACTGAATACTGTTTAACTGAACTTAATATGACGTATGTCTTACTGGGCAAATTTCAAACGGACCCATTGGAAGGGCGGTTTGGAAAATATAGGCAATTAGCTGGTGGCCATTATCATATCTCTGTTCGCCAGCTATATGAATCAGAAAAAAGGCTAAGAATTCAATCTTTATTATCATTAAGATCTAAGCATTATGGAGATATTAATGTAAATAAATTTTTTGAACTTTCCTGAATATGAACCACTGTCATTAGATAACTCATTAAATTCTGACTATGTTATCAATTTATTGCCCAAAATTACAATTACACAGTCTGATACAGAAGCTATAACATCTGAAATGCCCGTAATAACTTATTTAAGTGGATATTGCTGTCATATTGTTTTAAAAAAATTAAGTTGTGAATTTTGCAAAGAAAATTTAACTTTAAATGAACCTTGTGTTGTAGAAGATTATTACAATTTAATTAATTCCTTAAGTCGTGGGGCTCTTTTATATCCTCGTGAACAAGTAGTGGATGTAATTTCAACAGCCTATATTATATTTAAAAAACTGATTAATGAGTTCGGAGACACATTTTTAGATATTTACAATAAAAAGTATTTTCTTTGTGAGCTGTTGTTAAACTATCTAAATCAAAACAGCCTTTTGACTCCTTTTGAAAATTGTAAGTATCACCTAAAAATTGATGTTTCAAAAATATTTCTTAGCAGCATTTCAAATACACTTCTTAATAATTATTGTTCTAAACATAATCATAATCTTTTGGGTAAAATGAAAAAAAGGAAACTGGATACTTTTAATAAATAAATATTAGACCCCAATAATATACCCAATCTAACACAAAAAAGTAAAATCTGAAACCTGTATAAAGCTTTCATGTTTTATCATAAATATTTGAGTATTGCAAGGTTCTTTGGATGGAGAAAACCGAGGAGAAACACTACCAAATTTGACAATACTATTACCTATTATGACACCTTTATACCCATAGTGACATTTTACCACCTATCTAAGGTTCTTTGGATGGAGAAAACCGAAGAGAACCACTACCAAATTTGACATTACTATTACCTATTATTATGACACCTTTATACCTATAGTGACATTTTACCAGCTATCTCTTAAATAGATTGGTGGTAGGCTAGTTTCAGCTTATCAAAATAGATTCTATTTTGATAAACTGGATATTCAAAGGTTTTTGCTTTGAAAATTCGTTTTCTTTTAACAAAAATCGAATGAGGCGCGTCTAAGGGCTGAGTTCATCACTCGCAGCCTTGTTTAAACCGGAAGCCATTAAATATTTATGTATGCAGAAAAAGGTAAGTACTTGAACTGCAATTTAATTTTTGATTTAAAAAAATTAGTAATACACATTATCAGTCATAATAGTCGTGCTTAAAGTAATGTCAGCTTTTATGAGGTCTTGTATTAGGCCAATTACGTTTCAAACTACATATAAAAAAGGTAAATTTACAAAAAAACAGTTTTTGTTATATTTTTTCGAGTTTTTTTTCATCTAAAATGTGTATTTAACTGTGAAATTTTCAAAGAAATTGCACATTTCAATATATGCCTGTAAATAAGTTAAGACCACTTTTGATGACGTCACGCGTAAGCCGTCTGGCTTTGTTGTAGGAGGTATTGACACCGCGCTGCAAACTGTGATTTGTAACCTCATGACAACAGCATTATAATAAAAAGAGATAGGTTTTCATCTTGATTGCATTGCCTATATGAGTGTATACTTCGTATAGTATGCCAGAAATTTAGGTAGAGTGTCTTAAAACGACATACATTTTAATAACTTTCGAAGTTTGTAACTGTGTTGCTAACGGTACAGGCAGAAATTATGTAGCACATCCGAATAAAATCATTTGATTGCTGATATGAGTGAATAAAAACGAATTACTTTTGATCTTGCTTCATATGAGTGGAGGTGAACAAGATAGTACAAAACACAAAGATTTGATGAAAATTTTCCAAATGAATATTTTTGAAAAAGTGAGTGAAGAGCATGCAAACACCAGCAATATATCTGCATTTGTTTTCTTTATATTCAATCAATCAAATAAGCTTTATTATCAAAAAACAAGAGTTTTTGTTGATCTTTGTCAATAAAACCTAAATACTAATTAACAATATCACTATCCAGGACATGATGCGACAGGTTAATCGAAAATTGCGTACCATTGAGGATTAAGTATAATGAAAATTGTGTTTGTTGTTAAGTAGTTATTAATGAAAATGTTACTAAAAATATTATTTGAATACTTTTTACCGTTTTCTTTAAATCATTCATTAAAATTTTTCAGAAATCTTTTGTTACATACGTTATAACTTACATGATAAACTAAATAACCTCAATGAATGATCTCAAATATAGGCCTCTAAAAAAATACGGTTTCATTTTAGGACCGGTTTTAGCACCGAAGGGCCTTCCACAAGTTTCTTCATTGAGAACAATACTTGTCAATATTTGTATATTAGAACTGTTTAAATTAGATCACAAAGCTACATGGAAATCCCCGAATGGACGGACTCTGAACCAAATAGATCACCTCCTTATTGACACAAGACATATGTCTAACCTAATGGACGTCAGAAGTTATAGAGGTGGGAATATCGACTTAGACCATTATCTACTGGGCTCCAAATTCAGAGCGAGAATGGGAGGACAGTGGTGGAAGGGAGTCAAACAGAGAAGATTACAACGTGGACAAACTTAACGATGAAGCAATATTCCAAACTTTTCGTAGTTCAGTAACTAGGATATTACAGCCCCCTCAACAGCTTGTGGAACAAGAAGAGACAGTAGACGAGATATGGAATAAATGTAAGACCGCTTTAATACATTCGGCTGAGTCGGTGCTAGAGACAGCAAAAGGCAGAACAGCACAAGTAATCTGGTTCTATCGAGAATGCGAGAACATAACAGAACAGAAAAACAGAGCCTACAAAGAACTTCACCACAGAAGAACTAGAGCCTCTACAGAAAAATATAAACAGCTGAGATCGGAAGAAAAACGAATACACAAAGCAAAAAAGAGAGCCTTTGAAGAAGAGGAAATAAGGAAACTAGAGGAGCTGAAAAATCCAAGACATTCCAGACAATTCTATCAAAGAGTCAACAAACAACGAACAGTTTAAGCCCAGAACGAAGCTTTGCAAAGGCAGAGATGGGCAGATTTTAAGTGAGTCCAAGTCCATTGTAAACAGATGGGCTGAACACTTCAGCGAGCTTTTAAACCAAAATCAAGATCAGTGCGTTATTGATTTTCAGTACCAAAACAACCAGCCCCAAGACTCCCCATCACCAGAAGAAGTTGAGGCAGCCATAAAAAAGCTCAAGAACAACAAATCACCTGGAACTGACAACCTGCCAGCTGAACTCTATAAGCACGCGGGTGAAACTTTCCTTCTAAACATGCATCAGCTAATTTCTAAAATCTGGGGTGTCGAATTGATGCCAAGAGAATGGAATAAGGGTATCATATGTCCCTTGCACAAGAAAGGAGACCAACTAGAGTGCAAAAACTACAGAGGAATCACGATACTTAACAGTGCCTATAAAGTCTTATCCAATATCATCTACCAACGCTTACTGCCATATGTTGAAGACAGACTTGGAGAGTACCAGGGTGGATTTCGAGCAGGAAGGTCGACCACTGATCAGATATTTGTCATCCGACAAATATTGGATGACAATGTCAAGCGTCGTGAACACGGTTAGAATACAAAACAACCTATCCACCGAATTTGAAATTTACAATGGTTTAAGGCATGGTGACGGTCTCGCATGCTTGCTCTTTAACATCGCACTTGAGAGTGCGTAGTGCAAAAATCGAACATCGACAAATCTGGCACAATCTTCTATAAATCAGTGCAACTACTCGCTTACGCTGACGATGTTGATATAATATGCCGCTCAGCACGCACCTTAAAAGAAGTAACCATGTCTTTTACCGAAGCAGCCGGATGAATTGGCCTCACTATAAACGAGGACAAAACTAAGGTAATGGTATCCTCCACACAGGAAAGAACACGTAACGGTGGATAAAACTTCACAGTTGCGGATTACAACTTTGAAGCTACCCGCCAGTTTCGGTACCTTGGATCCACGCGTAACATGTGACAACTCTGAAAGTGAAGAAATCAAGCACCGCATTCTACTGGCAAATAAATGTTACTACGGGTTGCGAAAACACTTAAGAAGCCAAAACATAAGTCGCGGTACAAAAATCCGACTGTACAGGACACTCGTCGTACCAGTACTTACCTATGCCTCTGAAACGTGGGCACACACTCAGCAAAAACGATACAATCCTAATTCAAATATTCGAAAGGAAAGTACTAAGGAGTATATTTGGCGGAATCTGTGAAAATGGCGTGTGGAGGCGCCGGTACAACTTCCAGCTGTACAATCTGTATGAGCGCTTCGGAGGGAAAGATGTTGTTTCGGCTATCAAGATTGGTCGACTAAGGTGGAGGACATGTCATCAGAATGGACGGAGACAGATTGCCAAAGAAAATACTGGCTACAATGCCGGAGGGTCGCAGAAGACGAGGCTCAGATGGGAGGACAGTGTCAAGAACGATGCAACTAGTATTGGTCTACCTAACTGGAAGGATGCTGCCACGGATAGGATCAGCTGGAGGCTCAAAATTGCGACAGCGAAGGCCCAGAACGGGCTATTGAGCTAATGATGATGATGAAATTAGATCTGGTCTCAGTGAAATTGATTGGCTATGCGAATCACTTATCTATTCTTGTAGGTGGTTTGTATATAAATATTATGGTTAACAAGATAACTACAGTCTTGGAAATGATTAAAAAAAATTTAAAGAAAAATGATCCGTTATAAACGGCAACTTAAATATTTGGAGGTTATTTTTTAAGAAAACTTAAATTTGGACTTACATATTGAAAACATAATTAATAAGGAAAAAAAACATTAAACGTTCTGAGGGCGGTTTGTAGGGTGTAGTGAGGAACTGACCCATGCACGCCGCTGATCATCTTCGGTGCACTGGTTAGATCCCATTTAGATTTTGGTTCCTTTTTCATAAAACCGGTCAATCAGAGGTGCCTAACGGCCATATTCACCATCCACTGATAACTTTTTATCAGTCTGTTAAACTGCTTATCAGACCGTTTACCTTCATTTAGGTATACACCATGCTCAGTTAACACTTATCAGTTTGTTACATCGTCTGACAATATGTCAGGCCAATTTCGGCCTGTTTAAAGTTTATCAACCTGATAAGTTGTGAAAAGTTAGGTTAGATTTTGATATTTTGAATTGGGAAAAATTAATTACTTGTGATTTTCTTTAAATTTAATCAAGACTCTTTTGAAATGGAACGAATATATTTTTTCGATGAATTATTGGATTCCTCATCCTCTGAGTCAAGTAGCGACGATGAGGGGCCACGAATGCGATTGGTAAAGCCAAGAAACAATTTATTTGAAGAGGTGGATTATATCGAATTAAAAAAAATATTTAGATTATCCAAAATTACAGTGGGAGCAAGTGGCTAATATGCTCAATAATGTTTTTGAGCCAGTTGATCAACGAAACCAGCCATTATCAAAATTCAACCAAATACTGATAACTTTTCGATACTTTGCAACTGGTTTTTTCCAAATAAATATAGGAGATCATTTTAATGTATCACAACCAACAGTGTCTCGTATTGTAGCAAATGTTACAAGAAATATAGCAGCCTTGCGACCACAATTCATTCAAATGCCAGATACAGATGAACAACAAAGGCAGTCGGTACTTCAGTTTTTTAATATTGCTGGATTTCCACGAATAATAGGTGTTGTGAATTTTATTTATTAATGCTCTTTGAAAATATTAATATTATTTTGCCCTTAAAAACATTCTCGAGTATTATGAAAGCTATAAAAACTCTTATTTATTAACGTTTATCTGAAGCTTGACAGGTCATTTTGACCGTGCTCGAATTTCAGGCTGTTTCTGCGTAGTTGCGTTTGCTAATCTCTATAATGTGTTGATGTGTTAATGGCTGTTTATGGATTCGAAAGAAGTGCGTGGGAAGAGAAAAAGAAACAAAATATATTAAGCTAGTCAGAAGTTAGTAGAAGTCACGTAAGGTCTACGGGCTTATAGCCTGTAGTTGCTCTGCCTTGTTTTAATAATGCGATAATAACAAAATGGCCTTTGAGCCTTTTGTTGCTCTGCTCTGATATTACGCTCTAAAGTCGCATCTCTGAAGCTCTAAATTACTCTGTTGAAGTTCTCTCTGCCCTTTTAGTATTGCTCTGTTTTTACTTAAATGTTATCGCGAAAGTTGGAAGTGAAGCCCTAAATTACTCTGTTGAAGTTCTCGCTGCCCTTTTTTGTATTGCTCTGTTTTTACTTAAATATTATCGCGAAAGTTGGAAGAAGTTTTGGAAGTTAAAGTATATTTGACCACTTACAAGCAGTTCTCTAGATGATTGGTTGTTATAGTTAGTACGAAGTGAGAAGAGAAACGCGTAGCGATCAGACTGGTTAGTTATTAATTTACGGCTGTTTTTAATTTAGATTTAACGCATTGGTGTGGATATTTGACACTAAGTGTGTCGGACGAACAGTAGGTTTAAGTACAATCATTTGACTAGTTCATACCAATATTTAAATTTTCTTTTGTACATAGACGTTTCGTTTTTATTAATTAACATTAAAATTAATCAAATTTGGATTTTGGTGTTTAATGTGGGTTAATGTAACTTTTCCTGAGACAATAAATTCAGCCTATGGCTGTGGTCCTTCGAACATTTAATCAGAACCAGTTACGCGGTTCTACGACATAGCCCAAGTGTTATGTCCCCCTTTGTGTTGGAGTGAGAAGCAACATCCACTCCCCAACAGACTTATTATTCATTACCTACCTACCCTGTATATTTTGGTGGATATTGTAAAAAAAATCAAAATCGGACAAGAACTTTTGGTAGGTATCAGGTTTTGCCCATGTCAAAAAAAATGAGACATCTGAACCCTTTGAGAAGAGAAATTTAGGTATATCTTTTTTTTTTGAAAAAAGTAGCACAATCCTAAAATTGCTATAACTCTTTGCTAATTCAGCTAAATTTATGAATAAAAATACAAATGAAAGCTAAAACACGGAGCTATACAATATCGCAACAAACAAAAAAGGTGAAACTTATTTTTAAGCCTACAGGACTTTACCAAAATGAAGCAGAAAAACATTAATCCCCTTAAATTGCATGAAAGATTCATTGAAAAGTAAAAACCCCCAAGGAATGATCACAATCGAATAAGAACTTTTTGAATAGATGCGTTTTAAAATCAAGTCAAACTTCGAGAAGTTGCGTAATTATTACCTCTCCATAGCTAATTGTTACATATATCTACTTGTTTAAACTACAAATAATGCTTTACTTTTTGTTTATTCCCATTTTTTTTTAAATTAATTAATTTCAACGTTGAAACAAGCCTAATAATACCTATACCAACCAAAAATACTATAATCAGTAAACATAACATACTTATTTAGGTATATTATTTATACATACCCATATATTACCTATGTTATTTAATCGACTTAGCGTAGTTGGGCTCTTCTTCTGTTTTTTTCGGTTTTGGGAGGTGTATCTAGTTTTCCTTATTAATACGTCCTGATAATTTTCCCATTATAATCATAAAAATGTTTAACTCAATAATGAAAAAACGAGCACAAATAATTATCCTAATAATCTATAATAAACTCGATAATAAAACACAAAACACATAAACTCGAAAATAAAATACAAAACACAGAACGCTCTTCCGCTCTATGCGTATCTACAATAGATAAAATACGGAAATAAATCTGAAGATTCTCAAGTCGCAACATAAAACAACCAGAAATACAAATTCTGGGAAACACCGCGTCGCGCGCCGGTAGAGATAGATCGCGAAAATCAACGGGTCGCCACTGATTTCGGTCGCACGATGCTCTGTCGCGCGGATGGATGGCTTTGTCGTCCGAGAGAGATGCACAATTAATTGGCCGTAAAACATCAGAAATCTTTATTTTTTATGTAGAAAAAAACTGGTTCTGAGTTTTGAAAAACGGTTGAAACAAAGTTTGTTTAAAATTAATCGTAGATGGTGGGAAAGTTCATATATTGTTTAAAAAGAAAAGACTAAGCGATTTTTTTTTAAGAAAAATGTTTTTGCCAAAAAATGTATACTTTCCCACGTTCCTTAATTAATTTAAAGCAACTTTTATTTAATGAACTCTTTTCTTAATCCATTACTAAAACCTCTAGTTTAAAAGTCTTTTTGAAGGTGTCCGGAGTCCTCTTAACAGGTTACTTATAAAATAAGTGTACCTAATTACAAAGTACTTTTTCTTAATTTAAAATAAACCAATTTACAATAAAAAGTGTTTTAAAAACTTAAAAGCGCAACATGCGTACTAGATTTTCATTTCCACTTTTTTCCATCACGCGTAACGCGTTTAAATTCGTTTATTAAAGAATGTGGAAAAAGTAAACAGCATTAACTATCAATTTTAAAATGATATCTAACTGTTACTAAGATAAAATCATAAATTACTTCCAATGTTGTTTTCTATAGGGAACTGGAAGAGGGGCTTATCATTGAGTACCGCCGACGAGGATCTTGTTTCGAATGTGTAACAGTTCAAGCTGTCAAGTCCGTTGCTAATGCTCGATTACACTGCATGATGGATTGTTCCATCGCTAGCGTGCAACGATTGAGAAGACTTCAGATCAACCCAGTCGTCCTCTTGATTAAATTTAAGAGTACGAAACAGATTAAGGAAGTTAAAGATGCAAGGTAAGCAGGTTGGTTCCTCAAATAACCACTTAAACTATATAGAAACACATGTAGTGATCTCTTTTAAGGTGAATACTCTTTTTTTCTGATGTGGTAGTAGATGAGAATTGTATTTATAAACAGTTGCACAATTAAAGGAAGTCTTAAGAAGTAGTTTTTGGGAGTTGATTTTTTTTCATTAAAATCTGTGCGTTTAGCACAAATTGATATCAGCTGCTATCCCATGTTCTTTGGAATCAAATTATTTATCAACAAAACGGTAGTCAATTTTATGCACTTTTTACTTTGGTTTTTTTTAATACATTTCAGTTCTTAAAATTCTAGACAGTTATTGCAATCAAAGTTATATTTGATACCAAAAGCCTTGAGATAGATATCCAATACTGGGCATATACGTCTTTAGTTTGTTTTTCCATTTTCACTTTCATTCCAACAATAATAATCAGCAGACAAATCAACTATTCCATATCGCATTTCTTTTACGGCAGTGGAACTGTAGCATTCCTAGAGAGAGGCTTGGGGAGGGGTTGAGATCTTGTGTGATTTGTGACTCTCAAAAGCACATTCGATCGACTAAGCAGTGGGGTAGGATATATAGCAAGAGAAGTTATGATAGGTTCTCGCAATTATGTGGCTCTGAAGATTGGCAATCTATTCTGACTTGCCCTGTGAAAGTTTTTCATGAGGTTATGTGTAGACTTTTTAAGAAAGCGTTTCCTTTAAAAATATTAAGAAAAAAAGAGAACAAAAACGTGGATTACCAAGGGTATTCGAGTATCGGCAAAAGACATGCGTTCATCACATTATATAAGAAAGTTTAGCATGAATAATAATTTCTTTATGTCTTTTTACAATAGATATAGTATATATAGAAAAATCATTAGAATGGCTAACAATTTTTTTATCTTAATAGAATAAATAA
Organism: Pissodes strobi; assembly: GCA_016904865.1. Taxonomy (NCBI): domain Eukaryota; kingdom Metazoa; phylum Arthropoda; class Insecta; order Coleoptera; family Curculionidae; genus Pissodes; species Pissodes strobi. The sequence goes on from MU183737.1 coordinate 95,005, forward strand.
TTCTGATAATGTTCAGAGAGAATCTTGGAGGGTGGTGAATGAACTCAGGCGAAAAAGTAGCCAAAGTAATACTGTTGTTTCTGAGCTAACATTAAATGAATTATATGAGTTTTATTGTTCTTTAGCAAAAATATCTCCAGTCATATTAATTCCAACAATGATCATCAATATTTTTTATTATCAGTCTAAACCTGAATTATTCTTTTTTGCTCCCACTGATGTAAATGAGCTTAAATCAATTTTTAAACAAATAAAAAATAACAATGCCTCAGGATGCGTCGAAATCACTGTAAGGTTGTTTTTAAAATTACCCCAACAAGCCTTGGAAGTTTTGGCATCATCAATAAGTGACTGCTTTGAGAGCGGAATATTTCCTGACGTTCTTAAGACTGCTATAATAATGCCTTTATTTAAGGGTGGTGACACTGAATGTCCTTCAAACTTGCGTCCAGTAGCGTTAGTGCCTACATTATCTAAAATAGTAGAAAGCTTGCAAAAAAACGCATTGTGTCGTATTTGGATCAGCAGAATATTTTGAGGAGTGAGCAATTTGGTTTTCAGGCTTCTAAGGGAACTTCGGATGTAATTCACTTTGGCGGATCTTATTTAAAGTTTCAATGTGGGTATTACGCTTAAGTCTGTCATCTATATGAAGCCCCAAAAATTGTACTTCTGTTGACTTATGCAGAATTGAGTTCTCTATGTAAACATCATCCAAGGTACATTTGAAATTCATAACACTTGTTTTAGATACATTTAATGATAATTTATTTGCGTCACACCATTGCTTAATAATTATTGCTATATCACTGCTCACTATATCACTTAAATTAGAAATATTATTATTATGCCATAATATTGTAACATCATCCGCGAATAGAGTGAATTTTCCCGAAATGTTCAATGCAGCAATATCGTTTATATAAAGTAAAAATAGAATAGGTCCCAAAACTGAGCCTTGAGGCACAGCGAATTCTATACTGCACTGAGCTGAAGGCAGACCATTTAATGTAACACACTGATGTCTACCTGACAAAATAACTTCTAAACCAATCAATTCTAAGTTTTCACAGCAGTATTCCGTGATCAACACAGTCAAAAACTTTAGATAAATCACAGAACACTGCTGCAGCCGACTCTCCACAATTTAGTTTCAAATAGAGCATTTCCAGAAAAGAAAAAATTGCATCCGAAGTTCCCTTAGAAGCCTGAAAACCCAATTTCTCACTCCTCAAAATATTCTGCTGATCCAAATATGACACAATGCGCTTTTTTGCAAGCTTTTCTACTATTTTAGATAATGTAAGCAATAACGCTACTGGACGAAAGTTTGAAGGACATTCAGTGTCACCACCCTTAAATAAAGGCATTATTATATCAGTCTTAAGAGCATCAGGAAATATCCCGCTCTCAAAGCAGTCACTTATTGATGATGCCAAAACTTCCAAGGCTTGTTGGGGTAATTTTAAAAACAACCTTACAGTGATTTCCTCCCATCCTGAGGCATTGTTATTTTTTATTTCTTTAAAAATTGATTTAAGCTCATTTACATCTGTGGGAGCAAAAAATAATGATTCAGGTTTAGACTGATAATTAAAAAAATATTGATGATCATTGTTGGAATTAATAACGACTGGAGATATTTTTTGCTAAAGAACAATAAAACTCATTTAATTCATTTAATGTTAGCTCAGAAACAACAGTAATAGCAAAGAGTATATAATGTAAAGAGAGGACAGTAAGACAGAGCAATCAAATTAGACAGGGATAGATGAGAACTCCGACTTAAAGGGCGCCTCGTATGTTATCGGATTATATCGGACACAATCGTCAAGCAAGGACGATCAGCCAACACAGTGGGTTAAATATATCTCGTAAAGGTCAAGTTTAGATTTATTAGGGAGACGTTTGGTTTAGTTTTTTAATTCATATTGTGTAATTGAAATTAGGTGTGTAAACTTTAATTATGATATGTAACACAATTGATTTGATAGAATCTTTTAATAATCACTCTGTAAAATTTTGCTTACCAACAATACATGCATTTTTCATTACTTTTCTCAAAAAATCCTCGCATTTCTGATAAAACATTAAATGTTTCAAATTTTATTACTAAATATTCAGAAAATTTTACTCTAATAATTAAGCTTCATACACACTTTCGCGAATTTCGCCTTTTTTGACATAAACTGTCATTTTCAGTTTTAAAATTATTCGCGGCGAAAAATTTTATTTTTTTTACGAATTCTACCATAACTGTGAATTAACCTGAAATTTCTTGACTGCTCTGCTATATTTATTTTTTTATTTTCAGGCATTGGGTTCATTAGTTAAATTGTAGAATAGATACTTCGACCATTGCATAATAATATTAATTATAATTTTTTTCGGTGGAGATATTATTTTATGTTCCGTTTGCATCCTTTTGGTAATTATCCTAAAACTACGAAACACCCACCAGCTAAATGACACCAGAAAAGAAAATTTTCGGTTAGAAATATATTTTTAAAATGCGATTTTCACACTTTAGTTGCAGAAATGAGATTAATTGAGCCCATTCTAGACTTAAAAATATATTACTAACCTGCTTACATCATCCGGTACTTGGACCTAACCTATAAAACCTATTCCACTAAAAGCATAAATTCGCAAAAAGTTAAAACTATTTGAACTTTTTAGCAAATATTCGCCGACGAAATTTCGCGTCAATGAATATGGACCAAAACTTACATTCGCGCGAAAAATCAACAACTGTCCAAAAAAGGCGAAATTTGCGGAAGTGAATATGAAGCTTTAAAGTGAGATTCGAATAGAATTTACTTTTTCGTTGGTTTATCTACATACTAACAGTTTATCCCCTCTATGTTTTGAATGAAACTTTCCTTTAAAATAATCGAAAAATACTAATTACACCTTTTTAATTTAAACTGAAGGAAATTTTTATTTGATTAATTAAAGCTTTTAGACGTCCTGAATAAATTTTAATAAAAATTCGCCGGAAAGATTAAAAAACTGGATTTTATCTCATTTTTTAATTAAGATAAGTTGAGCACTGAGACCTTAAGAAAATGCAAAAGTTTAAACAAATTCAGAGAATTTGAATGAAAATCACTCGATATAAAATTTTATCCTAGCAGAAAGTATTAGATATTTAGTAAATTTTGTCCTCATTTTCGTTATTTCGACCCACTGTGATGAAATCGATTATTCGCCATCTTCTTTGACTTGACGTCAACATCGCCCGCCTTGATAAAAAGTTACATTCGGCAACGTCGCGATATCTCCGAGTTAAAGGGACGAGGTCAATGAAACGGCTGACGAAAGATCAAAGGAAATTCGCCGGCTGTCTTCTCTTTACATTATATACTCTTTGGTATTACTTTGGCTACTTTTTCGCCTGAGTTCATTCACCACCCTCCAAGATTCTCTTTGAACATTATCAGAATTATTTATTCTATTAAGATAAAAAAATTGTTTGGCCATTCTAATGATTTTTCTATATATACTATATCTATTGTAAAAAGACATAAAGAAATTATTATTCATTGCAAACTTTCTTATATAATGTAATGAACGCATGTTTTTAGCCGATACTCGAATACCCTTGGTAATCCACGGTTTTTTTTTCTCTTGTTTTCTTAATATTTTTAAAGGAAACGCTTTGTTAAAAAGTCTACACATAACCTCATGAAAAACTTTCAATGGGACAGGGCAAGTCAGAATAGATTTCCAATCTTCAGAGCCACATAATTGCGAGAATCTCTCATAACTTCTCTTGCTATATATCCTACCCCACTGCTTAGTTCTCCAGTTTCTCATCCTATTAATTGCAAAAGTACATAATACGGCTTCATGGTCCAGATAAAGCAGTTTCTAACTTAAAATCCCCAACATTGCTGGATGGAACACGATAATTACAAAAAATATAAATATCAACATTAGAAATAAACACAGCACACATTTCAAAAATAACTTCCTTTTTTTGATTCACAAGTTATAGCTTTAAATTTATACTGATTATAAAAGTCTTCATGAATTATAATACACTAACCTCCCCAACCTTCTTTTCTATTAAATATATCCGACATTACATAATTAGGCATTTAACCAATGTTCACAGATTAACACCATTTTGGGGGTAATTAAAACTATCTAACAAAATACATAATTCATCAAACTTGTTTCTAAAAGATTGTAAATTTAATAAAACTACGGAAAAACAGGTATTGCAATGCCATGGTCGATTCTAAAAAACTTTTGATTACTTGTTGAAAGCGATTGAGTATCATTAATAATTTGCACAGGATTTTCTAGTAAGTCAATTAATGTAGTGGTCTTTTGCTGTTGATTGAAACCTTCACTCTCAGATAATGGGGAAGTAGCTTGTGGTTGGCTATCACCCTCGTTTAGCACATCCACCCTTTTCAAAATGGGTATAAAAATCAAATTTTTCATTGATTTTTCATTTAGGTTTAGTTTTTGTCAAATGTACTCCCACTTGCTTTGTCTTTTTGCTCTAATTCCACAATATAAGAAGGAAATTTTCCCCTCCGAAAATTGATTAATCCTGTCTATAAATGATCAAAACCTACCATAATATCTATCAATTATCTCCGTAATGTTAAATTTCTTTATATTTGGGTGAGATAAAAATAATAAATTGGTATGTGCAGGACAGAATTCAATGTTCTGCCAAATTGCCCTAACTAAGGCCTTGTTTTTGAATCCCCCTTGTTTACTTTATATTCGGCTGATTCCTTGGTTGCTTTTTCACAGAATAACGTTTTTCTTGACAGATCGCAGATTATGTTGAATTTTTCAAAGCATTTAATTAATTTTAATGTAAAAAGGGTCACAGTCCGGCAACCTAATAATCATAATATTTATTGGTAATAATTATGAGAGCGAATAATGTCTTGGTATAGGAATTTAGATGGTTACAATTGAATGTAGTATTCATAATGAATTATATGTTATACTATTATGAATCCATAACGCCTTGGGCATAATGATTATGTTTATATATCTCGTATCCTAGAAATTATGAGCGCATAATACCGAAGTCATATATAAAAGTTTTGCAATCTGGTAATATATGTTTCAAGAGTATTATTGTTCACGAACTGGTGTTTTTCTTTTTGTATGATATTACTGGATTTCATTTGAATTATTTCTAGAAAGATTTTTCTATAGTTAGAATCAACTTTCTCCAAAATCTCAGCACCGTTTCATTCCATTATGTGAATCTTATATTTGATATGATTTGCAAAAGCACACAGGGCAATATTCCCCTGGAAATCACACAGACTATATTATTTATTAAGGATTCCTAGACAAAATTGTAGTTTTGTCTTACAGGAAAGCAAATACGTGTTTCCGTGTTTTGGTCTCAACAGCTAGGACATTGAAAACGATTATTCAGTAATTGTTACTTCCCCTCCGTATAGGAGTTATAAGTATCCGATAGCAAAAGAATATTGTTACGTTTTTCCCGTGGGTTCTTAACAAAAGTACAATTTGACTATTTTCAACTAATACTCTCTTTATTCACTACCACTGTATACAATTTAACACCCTATACTACTCTTATAACTTTACCACTAATATCTATTCAACACTCAACGATTAACTGAACTGAGCCTATCCGACTGACTAACATTCGCCTTAGGTCTGCTTATATATAATCTTAAATCTATCACGAATATTCGGGAAGTATTCCGACGCCACTCTATATGATCTCGACGAGGCCATCGAGACAATTCCAGCTATCCTGAAACTTCGCGACCGGCCGGGCGATGAGTCATACAGACAGGGAAGCGAGCGGCACGGCGGCTGCTAGTTTTATAGGGTAGCACAAAAACGTTCGGATGGTTGTGTAGGCTAGCCGTAACATTGCCTCCCTCTTAATTCTGATCGTCCCGATCAGCTACTTCATGTCCGTGATATGCTTTCAACCTGTCGAGGTGGACAACTTTCAGTTTGCTTCTGGGGCTACGCTGAATTCTATACACAACGTCATTAATTCTTTTGATGACCGTATAGGGTCCTTCCCATACTGGTGTTAGCTTCGGAGATCTTCCTGTCTTCCTTTGCGGGTTATATAACCAGACTTTATCGTTCATCCGAAATCCCCTAGAGTTAGCTTGGAGATCATATCGAGCCTTCATTCGGTCACTGGCGAGACGTTCAAACGGTATTCCCACATCATTCGGTTTCATCTTCCCACTGGATCTTGTCTGGGATCCTTGACTTGAGGCACAGGTTGAACACTGCTGGCACCATGATTTCACATCCTGGCAGTAGTTGACCCAGTAAAATCTGTCGCTGATCTTATCAATCATTCCGTTAACTCCGAGATGAGCACAAAACTTTCTATTATGTACTTCGTCCAGAACTTCCGATACCCTCTTCCTTGGTACCACTAACTGCGTCTTCACTACTTTGCCATCGGCGCTTTCCCAGGCTCGTTTAAGGAGTCCATTTTCAACTACCAGGGAGTCCCACTGAGCTCACAGAGATTTAAAAGTAGATCCCTTAGTTGAAATATCTCTCCAGCTTGGTCTTGGTTGACGTTCTTCCTTAGCTTTTAGTAGCAGTGCTATTTCATTATCCTCAAGCTGATCCTTCTTCAGTTGCTCTGTGGTCCACTGCTGATCAGCCTTAAACTTGATTCGCCTAATGGGAGTGATTCCTTCTCGTTGGTCAATTCTTTGGCGATGTTTATAATTATCCTCACATGACCTTCTGGATAAAGCATCTGTATTACTATGCCATCTTCCTTCCCTGTGCTTAGCCTTAAAGTTATATTGTTTCAACTCTTCCTGACTTGGCTTTGAACTGCTGTTGTCTCTGGATGGAGCTGTAGGTCGTAGTTGTACTCGACAGTCTCTCTTAAAATGCCCAATGTTGCCACATATATAGCACTGATTTGAAACATTTCGGTTACGTGGCCTATCTTCTAGTGGCTCCCGGAATCTTTGTACTTGACAGTCCCTTTTGAAATGCCCAGTCCTGCCGCATCTATAGCACTGATTTATAGTCTTTCGATTACATGGTCTAACTTCTATTGGCTCCCGGAATAACCGTACTCGACAGTCCCTTCTGAAATGTTCAGTCTTTCCACATCTATGGCACTGATTTGATGAATTTCGGTTATGTGACCTATCTTCTATTGGCTCCTCGAATCTTTGCACTCGATAGTCCCTTTTGAAGTGTCCAGTCTTGCCACATCTATAGCACTGATTACGGTTGTATGGCCTAACTTCTAGTGACTCCCGGAATCTCTCCGTGGCCTGAAGAACTTCGGTCAATTTCTTCAAAATACCGCCCATTTCAGTTAGTTCACAATTATTCGCCAAATTTTCTTCCTCGATGGGTACGTCCCTGATTGCTGGCTTAGAGATGTTACAGGCCGCCTCGATTTCCAGAGCTCTACCCAAAGCTTCGCTGCTGTTATCAAATTTGGCTAGGCGTAGCATTTTCTGAGTTTCTGGATCTCTAATACCATCCACGAAATATTGGGCAGCAAGTTCCTCTTGAAATTCCTCTGTCGCTCCCGGGTAGGCCAATTGAATGAGACGTCTAATGTCGGCCTCAAATTCTTGCAGGTTTTCACCAGGCTTCTGATGTCGGGACTTAACTTGTGCCTGATACAGTTGTCTTCTATGTTGGTCTCCAAATCGTCTCTCCAGGGCAGCTGTAAGTATGTCATATTTCCCTTGCTGGCTGATGGGAATGGTCTGCAGTAGTTCCAGGGCAGACCCACGAAGCGCTACCACTAGTGATGTAGCCATTTCTTCGTTATTCCAACCGTTGGCAACAGCAGCGGCTTCAAATTGCCTTCTGTACATTGTCCAGGAGGTTTGACCGTCATACGTTGGAGGTTTGATGTTATGCCCTGTGGCGAATACCCTCTCGGTGTGTCCTTGGTGTTTTAGTCTGGTAAATTCTGCTTGTAGATTCTTCACTTCTTTCTGTACGTATCCTAATTCTTTTTGTACATTTCCAACTTCTTTTTGAATATTGTTTACTTCTCTCTCAAATTTCTCATTTTGTCCGTCCAATAGTTTCTGTAATTTTCCTTGCTCGCCTACAATTACATCCAGCATCCATTTCTGAAGCTGGTCCTGCTCTGCTTGTTTTTTCTCTTCCTGATCTTGTAAAATTTTCTGAAGCCGGTCCTGTTCTGCTTGTCTTTTCTCTTCCTGGTCTTGCAAAATTTTCTGAAGCCGGTCCTGTTCTGCTTGCCTTTTACGTTCATCCTCTTCCCGATCCGCTTGCCTTCTACGTTCATCCTCTTCCCGATCCGCTTGCCTTCTACGTTCATCCTCTTCCCGATCCGCTTGCTTTTTATCTTCTTGATCTTGAAAAATTTTCTGAGGCCGGTCCTGTTCTGCTTGCCTTTTACGTTCATCCTCTTCCCGATCCGCTTGCCTTCTACGTTCCTCCTCCTCCCGATCCGCTCGCCTCTCAGCATTTAAATTATCCATGAAATCGGCCAACATTTTATTTATTTGCTCCATTTCTGCTGTTTGTTGCCTTGTATTGACCATAGGATGTTATAAAACTTTACCAGAATCCAGCAATCAAACGGTCTCGTTGACGTACTTGTACTTCTTCTTTGAAAAATACTTCGCAAGTCCGGTCCCTTCACAATCCGACTTCTGACACCAATTGTTACGTTTTTCCCGTGGGTTCTTAACAAAATTACAACTTGACTATTTTCAACTAATACTCTCTTTATTCACTATCACTGTATACAATTTAACACTTTAAACTACTCTTATAACTTTACAACTAATATCTATTCAACACTCAATGAGTAACTGAACTGAACTGACTAACATTCGCCTTAGGTCTGCTTATATAT